>JAHXMU010024527.1:0-18808 GCA_019455685.1 Philornis downsi
GATAGCAGAATTCAAACGAGGCCGTACGAGCTGCCAAGAAGAACACCATAATGGTTAATCAATTGAGGTGTCCACGCCAGACACGATTAAGAAAATCCACAAAATGGTAGTGGATAACCGTCGGCTGAAAGTGCGTGATCTAGCTGAAGTTATAGACATTTGAAAAAGTGCTATACAATGTATATCCACAGAAGATTTGAAGATGAGAAAGCTGTGCGCAGGACGGGTGCCGCGTTTGCTTTCAATAAGGCAAAACAACGTCGTGAAGTAGAGTGTTTGACGATGTTGCATTGAAATAAAGCCGAAATTTTGCGTCAATTTATAACCATGGATGAGACATGGATTCACCATTTCGCTCCTGAGACAAAGGAACAAACCAAGGAATGTACTGAAATGGGAGAATTGTGCTCAAAGAAAGTGAAGACGGTTCCATCTACAGGAAAGGTTATGAAGGAGGAAAAACCATCAACGTTGTATATTATGATAATTTATTGCAGCGTTTAGGTGCTAAGATTGTGGAAAAAGGCCGAATTTAACGAAAAAGAAAGTTGTATTTTATCTAGATAATGCTTCAGTTCACGCATCCACTATTGCGATGACCAAAAATTAATGAATTAAAGATCGAATTGCTTCATCACGCATCTTATTCGCCAGATTTAGCTCCCTCGAACTGTTTCCTATTTCCAAACTGTAAGAAATAGCTCGGCGGTAAAAGATTTGCAAACAATGAAGAGGTGGAGGCTGCGGTTGATGGCTATTTTAAGGAGTTTGACAGTTCTTTCTATAAAGAAGGTAGAGAAGCTATTGAATATCACTGGAAAAACTGTATCGAGCTAAAAGAAGAGTCTGTTTAAAAATAAAAAAAAAATCCTTCTTTGTGAGGTCGGCTAGAATAAAAAACATTTTTCTCAACTTTCTTTTGTCTTCTTTGTTAGGTCGGCAAGTTTTGGGCAGTCCCAAAAACAGGGAAAAAGGTGATCAAGACTCCGGTGGAAAAATATGGCTATTGAATGCAAAAGAAAAAGTTGAACCGAGGTACTTGGTATTCTTTTCTAGCAGCCACGCACAACAAGCCAGCAAATAAAGGATGTTATTAGCCAAGAGTAGCTCGATCGATTCTTGCAAAATGCCTTTTAGGTGCATGCAATTATAGAAATTTAAAGCTGTTTTGAAATTTGCTTGTCACTGCACTTCATAAACGTTGTTATACTTAAATTATTTGATTTAAAGGGACTGAGAAATAAGCTATTGCCAATACAATTTTTGATTTGTGGGCAAATACGAGGTGCGTTAAAAAAAAGGGAATTTTCAAATTTCACGAGCTACGTAAATTCAACTTTCGATTATGATTTTTTATGTTGGTGCACTCGTCTCAAAGATATGTTGACGGTTTTATCCATATAGCATGTTTAGTTTGTTTGTGAGAGGCATAAATAAGACAAGTGTTTTGCGTGTTCTCGATTTTCTGCTATCGAAAAAAATGGATCAAAGAAGTTGCACCAAATTTTGTGTAAAAAATGGAAGTAAGTGCTCGAACACACTTGAAATGTTAACAGTGGCATACGGTGACAGTATTCTGAGTCAAAAAAATGTTTACGAGTGGTACAGCTTTTCACAGAAGATTGAGAAGATGTGAATGACGACGCTCGCTCTGGATGCCCCAACTCATCAACAAGCGTTGAAAATGTTGAGAAAGTGAAGAAAATTGTTATGGAGAATCGTCGAATCATAATTGAGTGGCTCATGCCATGTAATCTTATCGAAAATTTTGGGCATGAAGCGTTTGGCAGCGAAGTTCGTTCCAAAATTGCTGAATTTTGACCAAAAACAACAATAGGAATAGTTGAATGACGTCAACGATGATTCAGATTTACTTAAAAGGGTCATAACTGGTGACGAATCATGGGTATATGGTTCTGACATTGAAACCAAAGCCCAATCGTCCCAGTGAAAGAGTCCAGGAGAGCCAAGACCAAAAAATGCACGCCCAGTTCGATCAAATGTCAAAGTTTTGCTCACTGTTTTGTTTGATTACCATGGCGTAGTGCACCAGCAGTTCTTACCACAAGGTTGACGGTAAATAAGGAGTATTACCTTAAAGTTATGCGCCGTTTTGCGTGAAGCAGTTCGAAAAAACGCCCGGAATTGTGGAAAAAATTCATGGTTTTTGCTTCATGATAATGCTCCTGTTGACGCATCTTAATTAAAAACAAGGGACCCGTAAAAAAAACAATCACTAAGGGACGGCAGCCTATCCCTTTGTTCCTGTATTTTTTCCACTGAGAACTAACCACTTATTCTTACACTTATTCGTAGTGCAAGTTCGCTTATTTATTTATCTTTTTACTTGTTTGTTGCGCAAGTCCCAATTTATTTAAGTTAAATACGACTGCTTTATTTGAGTGTGAGTTAAGTTCTGATTTATTGAATGTATATTTAGTTTTAACAATACCTCGGTTTTCTTTAATTCCGATCTGTGCAATATGATGCGCAGATGGCTTTTCGTTAATATTTACAATTTTATAGTTTACAAATTTATTATTTCGTTCTCATCGTCTCTAATTTCTTTTGTTAAAGTTTTTAAATTATTACTTCATTCTCATGATCTCTAATTTCGGTTGACAAGTTTTACAAATTTATTATTTTATTCACGTGATCTTTAGTTTCCGTTGATAAAGTTAACAATTTATTATTTCATTCATATGATCTCTAGTTTCCGTTATGATTGTTCTTCATCGAATGCAATTCGATGCGCTTTCCGTCTACAAATTATGCTAGTTATTCGAAAGGCATACGCACGTGACGATCACTTGATTCGCTTAGCTTGATTACCTTTAGCTTACATAGGGTACATACGGCCTCTCACAAGCAAACTAAATATGTCATATGGATAAAACCGTCAACATATTTTCGAAACGAGTGTGCCAACATAAAAAAAATAATAATAATACAGGGTGGGCCATAAGGGTGTTGGCGGTTTAAATATTCAATTAAAAAAAAAATACAAAACATAAAAAAAATATATTTGTATTTTTAAAAAGTAGAAGCATCGGAATTTTTAAGACTTAAAAATAATGTTGTCCAAATGGCTTCCCTCGGCTGCTTGACACTCTTGGAACCGAAGTCGCAAATTTTGGAGAACTCGTTGAAAAGTTGTTCTCGGTATTTTGTTACTTTCCTGAATAATGTTCCTCTTCAACTGCTCTAAACTGGTCGGATTATTCTCGTAGACTACCGATTTGAGGTAGCCCCATAGAAAATAATCGCATGGAGAGAGATCGGGGCTACGTGAGGGCCATTCAATATTCCCCCTTTTCGAAATGAGTTTTCCTGGAAAAACATTTTTCAGCGGATACCCTAGCCGTATGACATGTGGCCCCATCCTTGCAAAGCTGGCACCAAAAAGTCTGCTAGCATGTTGCAATAATTGTTCGCTCTAACCGTCATCGCATGCCCTCTTTCGTCCTCAAAAAAGTATGGTCCAATAATACCGGTTGACGTTATCCCAGCCCACACGACAAGCTTATGGCTGTGAAGTGGACGTTCATGCAAGCGTCGGGGATTAGTCTCGGACCAGAACCGACAATTTTGCTTCTTCACATATCCATTAAGGTGAAAATTGGCCTCATCACTAAAAATCACGTTGTTGAAATTGTTGAACCGCTCTAGCATCAAATTGATAAAGTTAAGTCGGTTATTGGCATCATCGGGTTTTAATTCTTGGACTATCTGAATCTTATAAGCCTTCAAATGCAAATCACGTTTCAAAATTCGTCGTAAAGTTGTTCTTTTGACATCCAAAGACTGACTTCTCTTACGTGTTGACTGTTGCGGATTTCGCTGAACTGAAAGACGAACACGCTCCACAATGTCGACTAATCCTGCAGAAAATGGGCGACCACGAACCGTAATTGGTACTGTTGAGCCGGTTGTTTCGATCTGATTCTAATTCATTTTCGTATCACATTGGCGCTTGGAACTTCACTTAAATCGTGTAAACCGTGTTCATGCCGATACAAACGTCGTGCAGTAATCACTGATTTATTGTTTTCGTAATACGCTCGGACACAAAATGCACGCTGCACTCCCGTGTACGGCTCCATGGCGACTAAATTTCCAGGAAGCGGCGCAGCGAACAACCCCGCCACCCCGCGCCGCGCGTAAGCGAGAAATTGAAGAATTAAATCGCCAACATTCATATGGCCCACCCTGTAGAAAGTCGAATCCGCGTAGCCCGCGAAATTTTAAAATTCGCCATATTTTTTGAACACACCCCGTATACGAGTATAGATTTTTGCGTACTCTTCTGAAATTCTAATATGATTCAGAAATATCGTAGTAAAATCATCACTTCTGCGATGAAAATTTTCGTCTTTTTCAAAGAAGTAAGTAAGTGCGTAGTTTTTACTGGTTTATGTGATCTGGTCAGAATGCACTGACACGGTGTCAAAAACAATCCGAATCACATTTTCTCTATTTCCTTGCTACGACTAGACGATATTTGTGACATCTTTGCTGGAAGACAACAGATTCCATTTACCTAAGGCAGCGTTTAAAATGGACGAAAAGTTTTACTTGGAACAAAATGTTACACTAACGTGATGATTAAATTTTAAGAGTATTTGCCCTGGCCCCAGGGCTACTATAAATTCTCACAGAAGAATGTAAAATTCTAACATTTATTTATTGAGTTATGTGCAAGTGTGTGTATGCATATTGTTGTTTTCTTTTTCGTTGTTTTTGTTTTACGAGGAAGCAATCAATTGGCAAAAACATATTCAAACAAACACTAACACATGCAAGGTGTGAAGAAATTTCTTGTATTTGCGAGACAATCACGCAGATACTACAATTTGCCACATCACTCACTGTCTATCAAAATTTGTGTTTTGATCTGTGGAAATTTCATTCCGCCATTTGAAACAGCAAAATAACAAAATCAATTCTATCATAATCAATTCTATCAAAATTGTTTACATCAATCTGACCATTGAATAAAATATTGCATTTCAGCAAATACCTTCGATCTAAGTAAATAAACTTCCTATATGAAATTTTCTTTACCAAAATCAAATCAACCAAATTTTTGTAATTTAGTGTTAAGAAATGCTTTCAACATCATCGTGTCTTAGATGTTTTCGTTCGAGGCAAATTGTTATACACGAATATTTGTTTTAAAATTTTATAAAATTTTAAATTTTTCAGGCCCACTTAAATATTTGGAAGAAACAATATATTTGAAATTAGTTAAATATGTTTCATTTCCTTAAAAAAATTATTATGTGAAGGTGTTAGTAAAACCAAAATTCCCGTGTGTGAATGTGAATCTGATAAAGATATGTAACCACATTCTCTTTTTGTCTTAAAATTTACACATAAGTAATGCTTTTACAGTGAGATGTTCCAAACTCTGATTAAAACAATTTGACAAATTCTTAAATATACTTGTTTAAGCAATCTATTTGTTTTTTATATCATAAATTATTTTATATGAATTTAAATACTGCTTATGACAATACACTGGTTATCTCAATGCTCTGGCTATATCCGTTTGCCATCACTGATAATCATTGAGATTTATTGCCAATGTGCAATTCCTGGTCTGAATCTATTCCCGATTGATTTGTATTCCCTGAAAGGAAAAGCTCATCCAAACTATAAATTGTAGCTTATCAAATTTGGACAGGTCACTGATAAATCGATCACTCAGTCAGATGATTTCATGCACTAAGTCATTGGTAGATAATGTTGCGGCAATTTCTTTTCATATGGCAACAAAATACAGGGTGGCGCAATAGAACGTGCATATTGCATCATCTTTTTTTGCAGGGTAGAAAAGGTGCGGGCGGGGGGCACCTACATCGTTGGGTTGGCGGGCTCATGGAGTTTTATGAATCACTTCGACGGGAAGCGTCGCGCATTTTGCGTGCGCGCATTTTACGAGAACTCTCGTTCATATATTGCTACTAGGCGATTATATTGTGCTGAATATGGACTACGGCGAATTAGTGAAGCTCCGAGTGCTAATTTAATTAAAATATGGGTAAAGCGTTTTGGAGAGACCGGTTCAACATTTAAACCACAAGCAAATGGTCGCTCAAGAACATCTAGGACCGAAGACAATGTTGAGAGAGTTATGAAGTCAGTACGAGGAAATCCACAAATGCAAGACCGTCTGTCTTACAATTATCGCGACGACGCTTGCAACGAATTTTAACATTGGATCTTAAACTGCATCCGTATAAGCTGCAATTAACACAAGAATTGAAAGAGTCTGACTTCATAGCAAGGCTCGCATTTGCTAATGAAATGCTTAATCGATCTTCCAATTCTGACAATATCCTTTCCTCAGACGAGACTCATTTCCTTATGAATGGGTTCGTAAACCGTCAAAATTGTTGTTACTGGAACAGTGAAAATCCCAAAATCAAACATCAGAAACCATTGCATAGTCCTAAAGTGACAGTATGGGCAGCAATCTCTGGCAGAGGAATAATTGGTCCTTTTTCCTTCGAAAATGCGCGGGGCCAAAACGTCACGGTTAATACGGAACTCTATGTTGAGATGTTGGACGGATTTTTGGCTCCAGAAATTGAAAGTTCAAGAATAGTGAATTCCAGAACTTGGTTCGAACAAGATGGAGCTATCTGTCACACATCAAATGACTCCATGGCGGTGGTGAAGCAGATGTTCCCTGGCAGACTGATTTCGAAAAGAGGTGATATCCCATGGCCCCCACGTAGTTCAGACTTGACGCCTCTTGACTTTTTTTTTGTGGGGATACCTCAAACACAAAGTCTACAGTAATAATCCAAGAAACATCGTTCAGCTCAAGGAGAATATCCGTGGTGAAATGGCAGCCATTACACCGGCATTACTGAAGAAAGTTTTCAATAATTTTCGTTTGCGGTTAGAGGAGTGCCGTCGTAGAGAGGGTCACCATTTAGATGATGTTATTTTTAAAAAATAAACTCCATTTATTACTCTACAATGCCTTAGATTTATTTTAACCATACGTCTTGTATTTATTTTCTAATCTATTTTTTAAATATGCATGTTCTATTGCGCCTGTTACTTCAAAAATTAATACAATTTCATTTAAATAGAAATAAAATGGAACTTCAATTGATGAATCACAAATAAACTGTTGGAGGGTTATTACAATCATAATATGCTGTTTATATCCGTCATTACTCTTATCATTCCTGCAAATAAATAGTATTTTTTAACATTAAACAAATGTTTAATGGTCGTGGTGCAGAAGTTCTTATGAGTGAAATAAAGTGCCACATAGAGGTTTCTCCTAACCCCGTACTAAATAAAGTTCTGGTATGTTAAGTATAAGTGCAGAAAATTTTTTCCTTTATTCACAGTCAATAATTCTACAAATCATTATTATTTCCTTATATGGAAGCTATTAAAAAACGTTCGCTTCTTCGGCTACTATTAAATAAATTACTATTATCTTTTTTTTTGTAAAACGAAATATAATTTTTGTAGCTATGCTAAGTTTGCGAAAATAATCGTTTAAAATTAATGTAATTCAGTTCTAGTAAAACGTAGTGGATATTGTTTATTAATGATTCTACAAATACACAGATAATATTTTCTTTGAAACGTAACTACTAACTGTTATTAACTACATATTCTTAACTTTTCCCACGAAATTATGCCACCTTATATTACCAAATTGTCTCAGATTATGAAAGTGCATCATTTTTTTTAGTTTGAATGTAAATTATTATTTAAAAACACACATACTTACGATTCACAACTTAGATGGCATAAATCAATTGCGTAAATCACAGATGTCTTAATATAATTTGTTCAGTTGACAACTTGTTGAACATTTAATTAATTTACAATGACAGATCAACAATTAATCGAATACTGATTAAACGATTAGATGTAAATTATATTGCAACAATGTATTTATTCAGTATTAAGCAGGGAATCAAACCGTAATGGCAATCGTGATAGTAAATGTAACCGTAACTGTAACCGTAACTGTAACCGTAACCGTAACTGTAACCGTAACTGTAACCGTAATTGTAACAGTAACAGTAACCTGAAATAAGTCATTCGAATTTGCACCCATAATCGGAAATATAGTCGAAAAAGCAAATGTGGAAAACGTGAAAAAGCGTTAAATGCTATTACAAACCCTTGTTAACTAAATCGTAACCGTAGCCTTTGCATCGATATTATTTCAGCTTTGTTTTTTTCCTACAAAAATATGCAATAGTATTTATACTCAGCGAACTGGGTGGGAAAGCAGAGGGCACATTTAAAAAAAATATTTATTATTTAAAATATTTATTTAAAATATTTAAAATATTTATTTAAATATTACTTTTATCTCCAGTTTTATACTGAAAATTGTCAAATATGCTACTGTTTGTTTATAACTTTTTTGTTAAAAATCAGGTCAGGTCAGGTGCCGCAAATTACCGCACCATTAGAAATACATATCATTCCATGATTTCTTTTTCTGAAAGCCATTTTTCCAGTGATTCAAGAAATTACTTTTTCTGAAAATCCTGGTTAAAGTTATTCGACCAACAAAATAATCACCAAAAACCAATTTTATTTACATTTTCCCTATGGAAAACCACAAATTTAAAAAGTATTTTTATCTCAAAAAAACAAAATAAGAAAATTAACAAAAATGTTTAAAAAATAGCTCAACATAAAATCAAAAATGCTTAAAAATTTAATAACATATTTTTCTTCTTATACATTTCGATCACAATGATTGATAAAATTTGGCAACTAAAATAACGTGGCAACATAAAAATCGATGGAATCCTGAAAGTCGCTAGCATTCAATCAGTTAAGACAGAAAGTTAGGCTAAAAGCTGACTTAAAGCTTAGCTAACTTATAGCTAAGCTAGAAGTCGGTTAAGGTAGCGGAAAATATTTTCAGATTTCTATTATGTTTTATAATCTTCGCAACATATAACCGAAATTGGCAATAACATGTTTCGCCAACGAAACATATAATATGATTTAACGTGCTTTATTCTACAAAAGAAATTGTTTTATAGTATGTGCTATCAAAAACAAAGGAATGTGGGTTATTCATTTTGTGGTTTCAAAACTGCCGGTCTGGCAACGCTGTCAGCTACTAAATGCCTGTCATTTGAAAAGTTATTTATTTAAAGAAAGGTTTACCATTCACGAATATGGATCGTTTAAAAACCGAAGAACACGTAAAAATAGTTAAAACTTATCACAAAAGTGTGGATTCAAACGTGGGCACTTTTCGTGATTATGGTCGTCATAATCGACCTATTTTGCAAGAAATTGGCAAGAATATAAAGAAATTTGAAGAGACTGGAAGCGTTACGGATGTGATCAGGTTTGTTCATCATCGCAATCGCACACTGCCGAAAATATCACTTCTGTTGGTAAAAGTGTGGCGGATAATACGAATTTGTCGATTCTACTGCGTTCTCAGCAGTTGGGCCTAGCTTACGGCTTATTATGGTGTATTTTGTGTTTGGATTTGCACCTCCATTCCTATAGAGTCCTACTCACGCAATAATTAAAGTCGGTTGACCATTCACAATACTGTAAATATGCTGATTGGGTGCACAGCAACAGGCTTTCAATGCCGATTTTTCGAACAAAACTTTCTTCAGCGATGAAGCTCACTTTGCACTCGGTGGCTGCGCCAATAACTGATGTGAAGGTTTTACATAAGTCTTGCTGAAAAGCTTTACTCATGGTGCGCCACCACACACAGATGCCGTTTCTAATGACATGCTTTTTCTTGGTTATGTGTTCTTTCTTTCTCAGGTGACGGCCGGCACCCCTTTGGTGTACTCACACTAATCCCGGAGGATTAGTTAGACTACCAGAGATTGGAAGTAGGTCCCTTGGAAAACTTCCTCAGGTCCCGCCCCCGCACTCAGCCAAAGTACCTTTGTAGCCCACTTGGCATGAAGTGAGATACCTCCCGGGTAGGAGTTGAGGTATCTAGGAGAACCTCGGATAGATATGAACAGTGTTTTCCAAGCTGGTGCCTTCCTTCACCAACGCTTGAGCAACGTACCAACACTGAAAACACTTGTTCGGGCAACCACAGCCAGCACGATGCTCCCACTAGGGGTCCTACACCATTGACCAGGAAGGAACAATGTTCCTTGGGCTCCTGGTCGGTCACCCGTGCTACCAGAAGAGAAGAACCCTCTGGTCTAGGTTTCGCAGACAAGCTACTCCAGTTTTGCTTTACCATACCTCGCATGGAACTGGTAATCCATAATAATACGGCATAGATTTTCAATGTCCGAGGAGAGAATATCAACACAGTAAACAGGAAGTATACCATGCTCCTATCATAGTTCATTAACCAGATCTCTCTGGTCATACAACTGTATTAACGGCAAAGATAAATCTTCTGATACCTCCCGACGGCTTCTCTATAACCGCACGTGTTGCCAGGATGTGTCTTGTTTAACTATGATTCTCCCCTTTACTTGGTTTTCGAAAAACGAGGTCCAAGATCAGTTTGAAACATATTATAGGTGAATCCCAAAACATAATCCACCTGTTCCTAGGGCGCCTGGCACAAGGCCACACTACTTTGTTTTTCTTCGCAAGCATCATACCTTTTGCCTGCTTAATTACAGGATCAGGTAGAGAGGCCTGCGTTCTATGGGTAGCCGGTACAAAGCATCCTAGGAAACACCCACCTACCCAAGGCTGCGCCAATAAGCAAGATTACCATATATGGGGCTCAAAGAACCCAGAAGTGATTGTGCAAAATCCATTGCATCGGGAAAAAGTGACTGTTTGGCACGCCATATGATTTGGAGGTGTTAATGGGCTGTTTTTTCAAAAATGATGCTGGATGAATCGTTGCCGTCAATTCAGAGCGCTATGGCTGATTTTTCGAACAAAATTTTCTTCAGCGATAAAGCTCATTTCGCACTCGGTGGCTGCGCCAATAAGCAGGATTACCAAGGAACCCAGAAGTGATTGTGCAAAATCCATTGCATCGGGAAAAAAAGTGACTGATTGGCACGCATTATGATTTGGAGGTGTGATTGGGCCGTTTTTTTTTTAATGATGCTGGATGAATCGTTGCTGTCAATTCAGAGCGCTATGGCCGTATGATAACCGACTTTTTTTGGCCTGCAATTGAAGATGATGAACTGAACGATGCGCGGTTTCAACATATCGGTGCCACGAGTCACACAACACGACAGATTTTGGCTTTACTGCTTGAGAAATTTTGACAAAATCAATTGAACACCAAGATCATGCGATTTAGAGCCGTTAGACCAGTAGAAGAAGAAGAAACCAGTATTTAAAATCTAGTATTCGTCAAGTTATTGCCGAGATACCGCCCGAAATGTACGAAAAAGTGGTCAAAAACTACCTCAAAAGGATTTCACTGCTGCAATCAATGCAGAGACAGTCATTTAAATTACATTGTATTTCGTGCATAATGCAAGGTCCAAGCATTGTAATGAAATAAAAGTTTCATCGAAATCATAGCTTTATGTGTATTCGATTTAACTTCACTTTTAAAATCGCAAAATACGGCCTACCGAACCGTTACTTTTTCCGGATGCAATGACTTTTCCACAATCACTTCTGGGTTCTCCGAACCCAATTTTTGCTTGTTCACGTAAACACCAGGCGAAAAATTAACTTCATTGCTGAAGAAAATTTTGTTCGATTGAAAGCCCGCGTATGAATCGTCACTTTTGTAGTAAGTTTTAACTATTTTTACGCGTTCCCCGACAGTTGAATGATCCATATTCCTAAATGACAGACCTTTTGCTATGTAAATAACACTTTAGAAGGCAGGTATTTTGCAGCTGATGGCCGTGCCAGACCGACGGTTTTCAAACTACTAAATGGATAACTCTGTGTATAATCAGTGCCCTTTTCTCACATATCGTCGACACCATCTTAAACTAACGCATGTGAAAAATGCCATTTTTCATATTCATTAGTTTCCAGTTCTACTCTATAAGGCGCTTCTTGTGACATTGGGTCGAAACGCTAAGGAAAGCGCAATGGCTCGAATCAGCAATTGTATTTCAACGAATTTGTAACCGTGTTGCAACAATGTATGTAACAATGCTAACAACTGTTGTGTGCCCCTAACAAAGTAAATGATTTGGAACTGCTCTTTCTCTTCTCTATCGAGCTAACTTAATGAAAGTACTCATTTCCGATTTCACCCTCTTGTGATTTCTGCAGTCCATTGTGTAGAGGGCGATATACCGAATGATCTGTAGATAATTATATGTCAGAAATGAAATTTTTGTTTGTTAATGAAGCAGACCTTATACATTTTCCACTAAATTAATAAATAATTAAAATACTTTATCGCCTAAAATATTGAACTATGTAAAATTTGTTGTTGGTCTGCACATGAAATCTATTTTATATTCTAGAGTACGGAGCGATTAAATTCTTATTTTCGATTTCGATACATTGAAATGTCCTCTTTTATGTTTATATTTATTTTTAAGATACTAAAGAAAATAAATGTTAAAAACGTCATTATGTCACGTTATTTTTTCCTGATTTTAGGAAATTTTAAATTAATTTTTATTATTTTTTTAAACCAAATTTGGAGATGCGCAAATAAAGTCATATCCGCATAAGAGCATATCTGCTAAACTTCAACTGCTTAACTCTAACTCCGACTTCATAGCCCTGCTTTAGTGGATCCCAAATGAAAATTTCAAATGGGTTCATACGAAAGAATAGTTTCAGTACTCTGACATTCTTTGACGGTAGATATACAGAATTGAAAATATCGGTAAGGCGGACCTTGTCCGCCGTCTCGTTATCCATATTTTCAAAGTGTGTACAATTTTAAAGAACCGTTCAGGGAAATGGTGTAGAAAGCCTTATTAAAACCGAATCCCTAGCCGGTATAAGTTTCGGTTTGATTCCCTGCTATTAATCAATCAATTAATCAAAATATTGGAAGGTATGTACGAGTATCACTTCTGCTATTTTATTCAATTCAAAATATTTTAGATACAAAAACGGATCACGTGTTGCCATTCTTTCACAAATTTAAATTTACTTTTTTGCAAACAGTCACTTTTTTATTTGTTTCGCACAATTTGTCGCCACATATAGTCTGGAAACTTTTCTTTGACAGCTTTTAAGTTTAGTGTGGTGATGGACTATTTTATCACTTATTATTTGGTTTAGAGATTCTGCGGGCTTTTACTTTCACCGCTTAATTTGCATAAATATCGAATTGCAAATTTCTTTTTATGAGCTTCTGCAAAATTCTTAATGGCAATTCAACAAATTCAACACACTTTGCGGCCAATTTAAATGAGAGCCCCAAGCAAACGCGTAAACGTTTAAATGTTCATTCATTTTTTTTTTTTGTTTAACACTTGGCGCGCGTTACTCTCGACAATTCACTTGGCGGCAAAGTTTTAAAAACAAAGCGAGCGAAAATCATGAATGAACGAACGTACGAATGAAACTGCAATCTGCAGTTATCTATCACTGCCTAATGAATAATGTACATCGATTAGTTGTCGTAAACAATAAATCTTTGGCAATCGCCCATCACAGACTGACTGACACCGACATTACGTTTAAGGAGAAGCATCTCATCAACGCGTAATTTATATGTGAAATCAGGGTGGCGACGGCGTTTTCGCCAGCATTCTCGCATAAAATAGATATTTTATTACTCGTATTATTCGTTTTATTATCTGGTATTGTAATCACACATCATTTCATTAGTATTCGCATTTGGATTTGATATTCTTTGCTTGCATGTTATTATTTGTTTGGTGTACTGATTTGCAGCGACGGTCCCGGAACATTTTATGTCTGCCTACCGAAAATGCTAATAAACGACTGATGGCTGAGGCGGCAAAAACCGCAGGAACACTGCCAGTGATAGCAGCACGCAAAAGATGTTGTCTGCTTGTTATCTGTGTATTGGCGTGTCGAAGAGCGATATTTTATCAGTACGCAATTTTGGTACCGATATAATTGTATTCGATATTAATAAAATTATTTTACAGTAGCCGGACGAAGATAATAACACAGAAGTCCAGGGGCACAATTCAAATATTTACTAAACTAAACATACATATGTGGGAAATAATTTTCTTAGTTTATATACTCAATGTAATTGAGCTACTCCGTTTATTATTTCTTAAGAGATTTTAACTTACGGACAAATGCAATCATAATCTTTATAATTCGGATTGAGAAACGCTTAAACAGTGATTTAAACTGCCGATCAACCAAATAGACTCACAGATTTTTTTTTTTTTAAATTGAGTTTACAACTTTTTATATAAATATAAATGGGACACAGTAATTTTTTATTATTCAGTAATCAATTTAAAATTAAACAAAACAAAAATTAGCGTTCTAAGCTTATGATTAAATTTTTAACATTTTTTTTTAGGTTTACCTCAAAAAGTACCCTTTTTTATCGCTCAACCGAATAGACTCAAGGACTTTAATTATATCTAAACCACAAATTAATGAAAAAAACAATGTAAAAAATAATTTTCTTATAATATTTACACGCTATTAATAATGAGTAAATCCACCTTTATTTGAAATAACTTCAAAAATTCGGTCAGGAAGTGAATGGTAAAGTGACTTTAAATAGTCCAAGGACACTACGCTTCAGGCGTTTAAAATGACTGCTTTTAATGATTCGACGTTTTCAAACTGTCTGCCAGATTGATAAACCTTACGTGTAAGCCATCCCCATAAATTTTCGATAATATTGATATCAGGAGAGTACGGAGGCCACTCCATCAACTTTACATTTTGGTCACTTATCCACTTTTTTTACCACTCGAGAGGTGTGTATTGGGGCATTGTCCTGTTGAAATGCCCAGGGTAATGATCCAAAAATGTTCGAAAAATGGGATGGAAAAATGCATTCATCCTGGATGAAACAAATTGAATTTCAAATGGCCCATAGTAGGATATTGCGCCCCACACCATAACACCTCCCTCACGACTATGATGTCGGGTTAAAAAGAGTTCCTTCTTTCTTAAATCATGGAAGTAATAGTTAAAGCCATCTGGTCCATCCAAATTAAAACGTTTTTCATCAGAAAAAACGATTTGATGTCACTCCCTATTCCATGCCATGTGATTGCGGGCATATACACAGCGACTTTGCTTACGAACATCGGTAAGCGGTGGTTTTTTTTTTTTATTTTTAGTCTCTTCAGATCTTTAGCTTTACGGATTACACGTCTCACGGTAGCTATACTGGCATTTACACCCAAATTTTGGCGAATTTTGACGGCAGAACATATCGAATTTGACGCCTCTCGAAGAATCCTTCGCTCTTCGATGGTCGTTAGTGTTTTTCTTGTCGGCTTATGCATATTTTTTCCATAACTCGATGGATTTCTGATAAAATGACTCACAACAGGCTGACTTCTACCAATTCTATTTGGTTGATCGGCAGTGTATAAGCGTGATATAGTAAAGACCAAAAAAAAGTTAAAAATAAAAAAAAAAAAAAAACAAAATTACAAAGTATGTATTTATTATTTTAAAATTATTCTATCCTTTCTTTATTATTCTTTCAAATATTGGCCGCAACTGCTTCTAACACGGTTCACCCTGAGATTGCTATTAACGATTACGTATTCGAACATTTCGAGAAACGCGTGGTATCATGTCCTTGTAGTCCTTGGACTTTACGTAGCCCCAAAAGGAAAAATGTAGATATGTGACATCACATGATGTAGGAAGTTAGTTCGCCGGTCAAAATACTCCTGCAATATTGTTATATCTGTGGTCACAACCCATAACAGCCTAAGTCTGTTTTTCAATATTTTCAGTGCAGGAGTTTAAAGTTTTGAATCTTCACTGAAAATCAGGAGAAGGTGTTTTTTGGAAAACTTTGCTACAGTTTCCAAGGAAACGAATTTCTTTACTTAGTTGTTAACAAAAAAAATAGTTGTTTATTCTCGCAGTCAATAGATATTATCGAAAAAGACACTTAGGCTCTTATGAATTGTTGAACGAAAGAAAGTCAAAGAGTTCAAGTTGAGTTAGGCTATTATTCCAGATTAAATAAAAATTTTTTTGTTTGGAGAAAGACCTTAACTCAATTTATGTTTATCAAAAAACGAAATTGTAATTCGGAATTACAGTTTAACTCAAGTTAGGAAAATAAAATTGTTTCTTTATTTTTTGGATTAACGACTTAAGTTGATTTAGGCAATGATGAAAAAATAATGTTTATATTTGTTGTAATCCTAAATTGACTTAGGCAGTTATGCCAAAACAGTCATTTAGAAAAATAACTTAAGCTATTATGTTTTTTAGGATTAATTACCTTCCTAGAAGAGATACAAACATGACAAATTTATAGCAAATATATTTAGATACGCTAAATACGATGGTGTTAATAACTCAATTGTGTTCTAACTCGAGTTGGGCTGTTATGGGTCACACAGATATATCGTCCATTTCAATCCGGTCGAACTTTTGGCTTTAGCCAACTTTGCTTCTATTCAGTTTTATTTTAATTTTTTATTTGTTTCTAATTCACTTGCATTACATTCGCATTTTGTGAAAATTCTGAAAAAAAATCCGAAATTGAAGAGATAACTCCTTAACAATATTTGTATAGGGTTATCCATTTTGCAAAAGTAAAGTTAAATAGAACGCACATAAAGCTATGATTTTGATGAAACTTTCATGCCACCATAATGCTTGGACCTTGTCAATATGTACGACGAGGTACAATGTCATTTAAACGACCGCCCCTGGATTGATTGCAGTAGTGCATCCTTTTGCGGTCTTCTTCTTCTTAGCTGGCGACTGGAATAGACATCCTTATCTATTATATGCCGGCCGTAGAAAATAATTCCAAGCGCTTCGATCTTCTGCGCTTCTTCTCCAATTCGTCACACCAAGTTTCCTTTTTTAAGTAGTTTTCGAAAAAATACGTCCCAATGATACCTTCAGACCATAACGCGCACGAAACAATCACATTTTCCGGTTACACCGAGTGAGAAATGAGCTTCATCGCTGAAGAAAATTTTGTTCGATTGAAAACCCACATTTGAATCACCCCTCTTGCAGTAAATTTTAACTATTTTTACCCGTTCTTGGGTTGTTAAACGAACCATATTCGTAAATGGCAAACCTTTCACTAAATAAATAACACTTCAGGTGGCAGATGCAGAACAGCTGACAGCCTTGCAAGATCGGCGGTTTTGAAACCACATAACCCTGTATAATGAGTATGTTGTCATTATGAAAATTGTGTGGCATGCATAGTAATATCGATTGGCGGTCAAAAGTTTTAAGAAAAAACCGATTATTGCTGAAAATTTAACTGAGAGAATAGATACCGATGTTGGAATAATACAGGGTGGCGCAATAGAACGTGCATATTGCATCATCTTTTTTTGCGGGGTAGAAAAGGCGCGGGCGGAGGGGTGCCTACGTCGTTGGGTTGGCGGGCTCATGGAGTTTTAGTCGCTATGAATCACTTCGACAGGAAGCGTCGCGCATTTTGCTGCGCGCATTTTACGAGAACTCTCGTTCATATATGTATTGCTACTAGGCGACTATATTGTGCTGAATATGGACTACGGCGAATTAGTGAAGCTCCGAGTGCTAATTTAATTAAAATATGGGTAAAGCGTTTTGAAGAGACCGGTTCAACACTTAAACCACAAGCAAATGGTCGCCCAAGAACATCTAGGACAGAAGACAATGTTGAGAGAGTTATGGAGTCAGTACGAGGAAATCCACAAATGTCGACTCGCAAGAGATCGTCTGTCTTACAATTATCGCGACGAAGTTTGCAACGAATTTTAACATTGGATCTTAAACTGCATCCATATAAGCTGCAATTAACACAAGAATTGAAAGAGTCTGACTTGATAGCAAGGCTCGCATTTGCTAATGAAATGCTTAATCGATTTTCCAATTTTGACAATATCCTTTTCTCTGACGAGGCTCATTTCCTTATGAATGGGTTCGTAAACCGTCAAAATTGTCGTTACTGGAACAGTGAAAATCCCAAAATCAAACATCAGAAACCATTGCATAGTCCTAAAGTGACAGTGTGGGCAGCAATCTCTGGCAGAGGAATAATTGGTCCTTTTTTCTTCGAAAATGCGCGGGGCCAAAACGTCACGGTTAATAAGGAACGCTATGTTGAGACGTTGGACGGAATTTTGGCTCCAGAAATTGAAAGTTCAAGAATAGTGAATTCCAGAACTTGGTTCCAACAAGATGGAGCTACCTGTCACACATCAAATGACTCCATGACAGTGGTGAAGCAGATGTTCCCTGGCAAACTGATTTCGAAAAGAGGTGATATCCCATGGCCCCCACATAGTCCAGACTTGACGCCTCTTGACTTTTTTTGTGGGGATACCTCCAACACAAAGTCTACAGTAATAATCCAAGAAACATCGTTCAGCTCAAGGAAAATATCCGTGGTGAAATGGCAGCCATTACACCAGTATTACTGAAGAAAGTTTTCAATAATTTTCGTTTGCGGTTAGAGGAGTGCCGTCGTAGAGGGGGTCACCATTTAGATGATGTTATTTTTAAAAAATAAACTCCATTTATTACTCTACACTGCCTTAGATTTATTCTAACCATACCTTTTGTATTTTTTTTTAATCTATTTTTTAAATATGCACGTTCTATTGCGCCACCCTGTACAAATATCACGTAACTAATTATTGTTAACTGTAATAATACTCTGAGACTCGACTGTAAGTATGTGGAGAGAAGAAATAATCGCAAAATATAGAACTGTTGTTGTTGCTACTAGTTACTAATACAA
>JAHXMU010024529.1:0-10671 GCA_019455685.1 Philornis downsi
ACTGCTGCAACCAATCCAGAGGCGGACATTTAAATGACATTGTATTTCATACATAATGGTAAGGTCCAAGCATTGTAATGAAATAAAATTTTCATCGAAATCATAGCTTTTTCTGTGTTTCATATAACTTTACTTTTGTAACCGAAAAATTATTTACCTTATATAAATAATGATTCATATCTTTAATGCTTTCAACGAATGTTGATTCTAAAATAGTTCCTTGGATGGAAAATTGGAACTATTTCTACATTCTTTGAAATGCTCTTAATTTGAATCGGAAACAACGAATGGGTTTTTGAGTGATTCTTAAGTAATGATCATAAAGTAATAAATATATAGGTATGATCTCAGAGTGAACCTATACTAAATTAGATTCAATTTGTAAATTATACTTAGTTTATAAGCTAAAAATGCTGGGCGTTATTGCGATAACTATGTTGTTTAAAATAAGTTAATTGAAAAATATTCGCATAGAATTAATGAATTTGGAAGCACTGAAAAAGTGATTCTCCTTTTTGCAGGGCCTAAAACGGATACCATCCATACACCGCATAAGAAATTTAGTTGTGCACGCCTGATAGATTGCTATAGCAACCAAATTAGAACAAACAAAAACATAGCGCAATAATTCCTCAGCCTCAAGGTTGGCTGTCGAAAAACTGAAAAAATCCGTTGAAATTTTCAATGAATTTGTAGATCTTTCCACCATATCGTCGCTGATCTTAATTATTCAGTATACCCCTGCAATAAGGAGAATCACTTTTCATTGCTTTCACAATACATTGGATCTATGCGAATTGGATCTATGATTTTCCAATTAAATACATATATATATTTAGTATGTCCATAAAACAGATCTGCTTCCTTAAAAATAAAACATTTTTCTATAAATAAATAAATTTTTTTTTGTCTATTTTCAGGTAAGTCTAATGGAAATTATTGTCATTCTAATAATTTCAGTTGGAATAAAATGGTAAGAGATGTGTGCACCTTATTCAAATTTTCCTTTAGATTCCTTCTCAAATAGGAGCGTTGAGCTTGTAATTCAATTCACAATAGCTTTTGAATGCATGTTCTCATATGAAATTTCTGAACTAACGCTGCCCTTGAAATTCCGAATTTCTTCAGTAGCAACAAACAAAAATTCTGAAAAAATGCAAAAAAAAAACAGAATATAAAGTATTTAAGAAATTCTCAATCAACATGGCTTTCGTCGTTCAGTATATTTTTCAGCTGCAATTGCAATTGCCGTTTTCCCCAAAACGTATCGGTTTATTTTTGACTTATTTCGGAAGGTTGATCGCCAAAATAAAACAATATATCGTTTACTATGGATAATGTGACCCCCTAATAACCCAATTTAAGCAGAACCCACAAAAATATGTTTTCAGTTTTACACAAAACCATTCATTTCTTTGATCCATTTCTGTAGATCGAGCGCAAACGCACAGTGTTTTGCTTTTTATTGTGTGCCATGTCCGTCTTAGCCGCACAATGTAATTAGAATCGTTTAATATTTTAAGTATTTTGTATAGGATTTTGGGTATTCCTAGTGTTTTGAATATTTTGAATGTGTTGAATATTATAAATATTTTGAATATTTTGAGTATTTTGAGTATTTTGAATATTTTGCATATTTTGAAGATTTTAAATATTTTGAATATGTTGTGTATTTTGAATATTTTGTGTATTTTAAATATTTTGAATATTATAAATATTTTGTGCATTTTGAATACTTTGAATATTTTGAATATTATGGATATTTTGTGTATTTTGAATATTTTGAAACTTTAAACTTAGAAATTGACACATCAACAATTCGAAAAACACTTTTTAAAGAGAACCTTAAAGCTCATAGTGCTAGAAAAGTACTAATGTTGTCGAAGAAGAACGTACAACAAAGACTAAAATTTGCTGTAGTTCACTCATGCTGCCCTCAAGAAAAATGGAGAAATATTCTATGGTCGGATGAGACAAAAATTAATTTATTTAATTCAGATAGGGGTGTTCATACTGTAAGAAGACCAGTTAATACGAAATACAAACCAAAAACCCTCTTAAGGCACGTAAAGCACGGCACACACTAGGGCCGATTGCCAAATTCGTGGCCAAAAGTCGAAAAACGAAGTTCCTTTAACGGGGATAAAAGGGTTTGGGATTGGTAGAGTAATAGTCCGGGGATCGAAATTCAAATTCGGGAGGGTATGATCACTTATACGTGCTGTGGTGTCCCAGTTTAAAAGTGACCGTTGCTCGATCCAGACGCGTCGAGATTCGAGCGTGTTTATAAGTGTTCTGTTGAAAACGAAGCCAAACCTACACAAATTACACCAAAAATAATCTAAAATATGGATTCGAAAGGGAAGAGTGAGTACAATTTCATCATGATGTCCTAAATTTATAATAATTATGTATGTGATATTAACAAAGGAATGATTTGTCTGAAAATAAACGTAAAATTGCAACGGAAAATTGTAAGAACAGGGAGAAAAGTCATATTGCTGCCCGTTGTTCGATGATCGGGCTTGTTGTAGGTTGTAGATAGATCTGTTGTTTAATGGAAAAAGAAAAAAAAAAATTGCGATTTCTTGCGCTACCGACATTGGTGCAAGTTTTTGTAACTAAGGTGCATTTTCCTCAATGTTAAATATTTTAAACATGTGCAGATGTTAGTTCATGGCAAGGAAATAATAACTAATTCTCTATTACCAATCGGACAAATGTCTGAAGATGCTCAAGAGTCCAATAATAAATGCATTAAAAAGTTCAGATCAGATTTTACGAGAAAATGTTCACGAGTAAAAACTATGGAAGACCATTTTTCACGGCTTCTATTATCATCTGACCCATATATATCTAGCTTGCGCAAATTACCCTATACAAAGTTTAAATCATTACTACCAGAAGCAGTACAGTTATTAAATGCGCCAAATATTTCAATAACTGAGGAAAGCTCAAGCTTTTTTCCACTTGAATCTACTGACTGTGAATCAAGTGATTCTTCTGACGAAGATTTTTAAAGTTGTACCTAACCAACTAGACTATGTAATGAATACATAATTTCAGAATTTTTTGTTTCGTAATATTTCCTTTTTTTCATATTTACTCAAAAACTTAATGATAATTTCTGAAGTATCTATCCATCATTATAAATTTAATTTTATTCGTTTAAAATCTAATTTTTAAGCTAATAATTGTCATTATGTATGAATAAAATGCGTTTTTCAAACAAGTCATCTATATTGGTTCCGCCATTTTGTTTTTTCAAATTTTGACATCAGATTCGTAATCAGCGACCCCCAAAAACCCCCAAGCACAAACATTTACCTGAATTGAATGCGTTTTCGACTTTTGGCCCCAGTATGCGGCGGTGGTAATATCATTGTTTGGTGATCATTTTCCTACTATGGTGTTGGGCCACTGTATCGTATACAGGGCATTATGAAAGCAACAGATTATGTTGACATTCTACAAAATTGTATGCCTCCTTATGCCGAAGAAAATATGCCACTGTGATGGGAGTTCCAACAGGACAATGACCATGAACATACGGCAAAGTACACCAAGACGTGGTTTGGGAATAACAAGATAAATGTATTAGAATGGCCTGCGCTGTCTCCCGATATAAATTCGATCGAGAATTTG
Source organism: Philornis downsi (assembly GCA_019455685.1). Classification (NCBI taxonomy): domain Eukaryota; kingdom Metazoa; phylum Arthropoda; class Insecta; order Diptera; family Muscidae; genus Philornis; species Philornis downsi. Next base: position 3,646 of record JAHXMU010024529.1, read on the forward strand.
TGGAATATAGTGAAGACTTTAATTAGAGGAAAGTGTCCCACGAATTGCGATCAGCTATGGGAACTAATTCAGGCTGCGTGGAATGATATACCGATTTCAGTCTGTCAAAACCTTGTTGACTCTACTCCCCGACCATGCCTAGCAGTTTTAAAAGCAATGGAGTCTCAACAAAATATTTACCACTGGAAAACAATATTAGAACAGTATTAATTGAGAATCTCTTCTTTTTTTATTAATATTATAGTATTATTTAGATGAAAACACGATGTGTTCTTATTTTTTTCACAGGGTGAATTTGTATTTTAAGTTTAATTTATTAAAAAAAAAATTAAAATAAAAACAACAATTTTAAAAAAACATAATGGAACTCGTTTTTGTAATATATTATCTAAAAATAAGTACAATTATTTTTAGCAATTTATTTTTATTTTATTTTTCAAAAAAAAAAAAACAGTAATACTTAACCTTTAAGGCCAGAAATTCGTATTACACAGCAATAAAATAATGAGTATCTATAATAATCTTAAATCTATTTAAATAGATGTATAAATATATATATATACATATATATAAATTAAAATTTCTCTTTTTTCTTTTTACTTATTTTCTCTTACTTATTTTCTGATCAAATGTTATAGTTTGACATTAGTGGCCTTATTATTTTTCACATCACTGTATATATACATATAATATTTCGAATATTACGAATGTTATGAATATTTTGATTATTATGAACATTACGAATATTTTAAATAATTTGGAACATTTAAATAATTTTATTATTTTGCAACAATTTGAATATTTTGTATACATATGGAATATTCTGAATGTTATAAATATTTTATGTATTTAGGATATTCTGTATATTTTTGAATATCTTAGAGAATTTAAGATTGTTAATACAAATACAAAAATCTGGAATATATAGTTTACATTCTATCAAAACATTTACACAAAAATGTCGACGGAAACTGTTTTCGTCGTTAAGTTGGCGAAACTGCCGTCCATACTAAAATGAAATTTGGATAAAAGTATAGAATTGGATAGAAATATAGAAAATGCGAATGGAATTTTGTTAAGCGTATAACTGAAAATGTTACAAAAGACTTACGGTGAATCGACTTTATCAAAAACATGTGCATATGAGTGGTACAGTGCATTCAAAAGGATTCGAGTTGTGGTGGAAGATTTGGCCCGCTCTGGTCGGCTATCAACGTCTTCAACTGAAGTTAACATCAATAAAGTGAAGGAAATCATAATTGAAAATCTTCATTTAAGTTTGGGGAAGGTAGCAGCTCACTTTTAAGGGTCTAACGAGTCAATTCGTGCTTTTACCCAATTAGATTGGCTATGAATTGAATATGAATTTGACTATCTCTGAAAGACGTGAATTTTCTTTAAAACTCAACCGCTCAAATAATGAGTCAATTCTGATCCTAGGTTCATAAAACAAATTATAACTCGATTTGAGATATGTGTTTGCGAGTTTGGCATGCAAACCAGTTAACAAGTTTCGGAATGGTGCCTTCCAGCTGAGCTGAAATCGAAAAAATTACGTCAATGTCTGTGTGTATGCCGTGGGTTGGTGCTCAGCAATAGTTTTAAAAGATTGAGAAAAAAATGAGAAAGCTAACACGGGGGGTTAAATTGTGTTTGAAATCTTTATTTCACATTCGTACGATGCGTACCTTTAGTGGACGACGAGTTTAGGGATAATAAATAGCGAGTTCTCTTTTCTCGTTATGCCAAAAAAATGGATGTTTCGCGAGCTGCTGCAGATTGAGTACTAACTCTCAACTCATTTCTTCATGACAGAGTGACAAGATCATCGGATGAAAGGTCACTGCTAGAATGCTGAGGTTAAAGCTCTTTTTCTATAAAATTGTTCATAGGAATTAGATTACTTAAGATATAAAGTTCATTAGTTAATACTTTAACAATGTCCATCAAAGACTTGCTTGCTTTGATTATGGCGATGTTGTGCACTTGAAATACTTGCTAGAAGATCAAGCGGTAAATAGAGAATGTTCTCTGGGTGTTGAGAGAGTGAATTCGTCGAAAAAGGCTGCATTTGTGGAAAGAAAGTTCACGAATTTTGCATTACGTAAAGGAATTTCTGGGCAAAAAGTCAACAAATATAATCGAAATACTTGCTTGAAATACTTGCTAGAAGATCAAGCGGTAAATAGAGAATGTTCTCTGGGTGTTGAAAGAGTAAATTCGTCGAAAAAGGCTGCATTTGTGGAAAGAAAGTTCACGAATTTTGCATTACGTAAAGGAATATCTGGGCAAAAAATCAACAAATATAATCGGAAAGCCACCGCATTCACCTGCTATGACTCCGGCTGAATTCTTTCTTCTTCCAAAACTGAAATTAACACTTCAAGGCACCCGTTTTCAGTCGATAGAATACATAAAAGAGAATCGCAGAGTCTTTCCGGAAAATGTATTTTAATTGTTTTTTTTTGATGATTAGATTATTTATTGACATAAATGTTTTATTTTGAAATAGACTACTTTGAATGTGATCCAATAAATATTAATGAATAATAAACACTTTGTACTTTATTGACCAATACAAGATTCATTTTTTTGACAGAATGCAAATAAGTTTGAAGTATTCTTACTATTCTAACAATTTGTTCCTTGGCAACTCTGCTGTACACACTATAAACTACGTATACAATAGTATTTTATATAAACTTATATTCGCCAATGCAACAGTAAAGTCTCCCCCTGTTGTTCATTTTTATAACATATTTATACATCAATAAATAATGAGGTTTACGAGAATTTCCAATAGAGAAGAATAGCGACTGCCTGACTGACTGACTGACTGACTATCTGTACCAACGAATGAACGATGAAATGAAAGAAAAGAAAATCTCCTGGAATTCACAAAATCCAAGTATGTATGATATGAAATGTAAGCTGAAAGCTTTTCATGCAAACAAAAACTTTTCTTTCATTCAATTTTACCGCCCGTCACAACAAACGGCTCCCAACCACCCAGCCGCCCCGCCCGCCTTGCCTGTCCAGCCAACCATTACTATTCGCAAATATCCAAATGATCACATAATGTATCAAAAAAAGAAAGAAAACAACAACAACAACAATAACAATAACAACGCCAAACAAGAAGCATTAAATGAAAATGTAACTAATTACATATTCATTAAATTCCGGATGTTCCGCAAATATAGAGTAGTACACTTTTTTCTCATTTGCTGCGCTGCCGGTGCCAAGCTAGCGGGGCAGGGGTAGAGGCGAGAGCTACGTGTTGGCAAAAGAAGTGAAAGCATAAAATCAGCAACTTGAGGAAACGGAAGTACAAAGCAACTACAAGGAGGATAATCAGCAAATATTTGTTGCTGCCGCAATCGTGTTTGACCCATCAAAAGCTGAGAGGGAAAAATCGTGTTGTTTACCTTTCCTATTTGTTCATTCATTCATTCATTTCATTTCATTCTGCATCAGGAACGTAGTACGAGTAGAATAGAAAGTACAAATTAGACAGACTTCAAATAGAAATTACAACATTCATTAGAAATTTCTTAATGATTTCCCATCGGCATAGATTACATTTAATGTACAAAATAAATTCTTCCTTCCGTCTTCGATTAATACATTTTAAAGGAAATAATTAAGGACAGACAAGCGAATGGCTGAGGAAAAACAAAAGTTAATAAAATATATATCTTTTTTCTCTTTCACTTCACTTTAATAGTTGATTATTTTAGCAACCTGAAAATAGAAGCCCTTTGAATCGATATGGATTAACTAAATTCTTGCCATTTTTTTTTTTATAAAAACGCAACTTTAGTATAAAAACATGTTTACAAATGATTCATTGAAAGTTGTACCCATCCCTAGCTAGTACTTTTTCCCATCTCGAATTCCGTCACGTTAAAACTGCTCATATTTTGAGGTTATCCACGAATCTAGGCATTCCTTGATGTCGTCATATGAGTGGAACTGCTGGTCAACCAGACCGTGTGCCATCGAACGGAACAAGTGATAAGCGGACGGCGCAATATCTGGAGAATATGGCGAATGAGGTAAAACATCCCATTTCAGCGTTTCCATTTACGTTTTAACGGGCTTAGCCACGTGAGGCCGAGCGTTGTCATGCTGAAGAATCACTTTTTCGTGCCTTTCCGCATATTGTGGGCATTTCTCGCGCAGAGCTAGGCTCAATGACATTAATTGAAGTCGATAACAATCTCCAGTAATGGTATCGCTTAGTTTAAATAGCTCGTAATAAATAACACTGACCTGGTCCCACCATATACAGAGCATCATCTTCGCAGAGCATTGTGGATCAATCGCATAATTTGAAGTTGCTCCCGATCCCCAGTTATGGTTTCAACAGCTAATAATAAATAACACCGACCTGGTCCCACCATATGTAGAGCATCATCTTCACAGTGTGAATATTCGGCCGAGGGGACGACATAGAAGTATGACTGGGCAGCCTCCATGGCTTTCTTTTCTTTGAATTGCTGTAATGAATCCATGTTTCATCAACCGTTCTAATACGATGAAGCAACCCTTACTTTTTTGTCGCTGAAGCGGTTATTCACAGGCGAATAAACGACGCTCAAAGTCCCTTGGCTTCAACTCATAAGGATCCCAAGTTCGTTGCTCTTGAATCATTCCCAACGAATGCAATCGCTTGAAAATGGCTTAGCGGGCAACTCTTAATACTGAAGCAAGCTTTACCTGCGTCTGACACAGATCCCCATCAAGCAGTGCCGTCAGTGTAGTGTCTTCGAAGGTTTTTCGTTTTCCTTCACGCGAACGGTCGTCAACAGCACAATCGCCGTCTTTAAAGCGACGGAACCAATCTCAACACGTTGTTTCACTTAAAGCATCACCTCCGTAAACGTTTTGAAGCTCTCGATGAGCTTCAGCCGCCGTTTTCTTCGATTGAATGAATAAAATCAATACTTCCCGCATATGACGATTATTTTCCACGAAGTCATACATATTCACACAACCAATAGAATATGACTTCAAGAGAAAATCATTAATGTGTCGAGGCGGTATATTTACCTTATGCCTAAGCTTGGCTCATAACGTTTAGGTTATGGCAGAATCAACTAGCACTTACAGCTGGCGCCATCTATTGGCAAACAGCAGGAACTTAGTTGCGCACCTAATACGAACATACATAACCCGGTTAAGAATATATAATTTATAATTTTTACAACGATTAATTGGTAGTTATCCAAATAATATGACGATAAAGTAGTAATCATCACAGCTAAAACACTTAATCACCTCATCTACTGTTCCGATTTAAATTTAAGTTTTTAAACATTCAGTCAATGTGGTGGTTTTAAAACCGCAGGTCTGGCAAGGCTGTCAGCTGTTAGATACCTGTCATCTGAAGTGTTATTTATTTAGTGAAAGGTTTGCCATTTACGAATAAGAGTCGTTTAACAACTGAAAAACGCGTTAAGATGGGTTAAAACTTACTACAAAAATGGTAATTCAAACGTGCACTACGGGGTGATTATGGTTGTCATAATCGACCTATTGTGCAAGGAATTGACATGATTATAAAAAACTGTGAAGAGACTGAAAGCGTTACGGATGTGTTTAGGCCTGTGCATCATCGCAATGTATGCACTGCCGAAAATATCGCTTTTGTTACTGAAGGCGTGACGGATAATCCGAATTTGTTGATTCCATGGCGCTCTCAGCAATTGGGTCTATCTTATGTCTCATTATGGCGTATTTTGTATTCGGATTTGCACCTCTATCCATATAGAGTCCAAATCATGCAACAATTAACTCTGACTGACTATACACAACGCCGTAAATACGCTTATTGGCTGCTGCAGCAACAGAACTTCAATGCTGATTTTTCGAACAAAATACTTGTTCAGCGATGAAGCTCATTTCTTATTCGGTGGTTACGTCAACGAGCAAATTTCTGCTCGGATAACCCAGAATTGATTGTGGAAAAACCATTGCATCCGAAAAAAGTGACTGTTTGGTGCGCATTATGGTCTGGAGATATTATTTTGCCGTATTTTTCTTTTCGAAAATGACTTTGTAGGAAACATTACCATCAATTCAAAGCGCTATGGCCGTATGATAACCGACTTTTTTTACGCTGCAATTGAGGATTATGAACTGGATGATATGTGATTTCAATAAGACGGTATCATAAACCACACAACACGACCGATTTTGACTTTATTGCATAATAAGTTTCCACAAAGCGTAATTTCATATTTTGGCGACGTCATGCGATGTGACGCCGTTAGACTTTTTTTTGTGGGGCTACGTCAAAGACCGTATTTACCCTTATAATCACCAAACCTGGAACCATTTGAAAACCAATATTCGTCAAGTTATCGCCGAGATACCTTCGAAAGCGTTCGAAAAAGTGCTCGAATACGATCTCAAAAGGATCCACTGCTGCAACCAATCCAGAGGTGGTCATTTAAATAACATTCTATAGGTATAATATTTCGTATATAATGGCAAGGTCCAACCATTATAATGAAATAGAAGTTTCATAGAAATCATAGCTTTATGTGTGTTTTGTTTAACTTGACTTTTGAGACTGAGAAATGTATAACCCCTTACAGATTATCTGAATAGTTTCATTACAGATATCCAGAACATTGGACCTGGTTTAATAAACTGTAATGTGCTCGGTTAGTGATTAACAATAATCTTTCCTGCGGCAATCAGTTACGGATTTGTTTTTTAAATATACAGGGTTATCCATTTAACGATTTCAAAACTAATGTTAAATAAAACACACATAAAGCTATGATTTCAATAAAACTCTAATTTCATTATAATGCTTGGACCTTGCCATTATTTATGATATACAGGGTGGGCCATAAGGATGTTGGCGGTTTAAATATTCAATTTAAAAAAAACTACGAAACATAAAAAAAAATATATTTGTATTTTAAAAAGTAGAAGCATGGGAATTTTTAAGACATAAAAATAATGTTGTCCAAATGGCTTCCCTCGGCTGCTTGACACTCTTGGAACCGA
>JAHXMU010024530.1:0-11217 GCA_019455685.1 Philornis downsi
GAAAGGGCTGCCAATATGTGTTAATAGCACAATTGTCAGCCCCTTTTTCTAGATAGCTAAGTTACTTGGCTATCCCAGGGGGGCGTTGGCAATCGCATTGTAATATGCCCAGTGTGTCGCACACCGTGGGTAAAGCCTTCACGGCGAGACTCACGTTAAACCCTCGTGGACTTCTGTTCTTGTGCATTGTGATCTGTAGGTGTCATTTGGCCGCATTCTTTTGAAAATGACGCTGGAGGAACCTCAAAAGGATCCACTGCTGCAACCAATACAGAGGTGCTCATTTAAATTATGTTATGCGGGTATTTCGTACATAATAAATTTTATCGATATCACAGCATTCATTATATGTTTTTTATTTAACTTTATTTTTGAAACCGAAAAATGTGTAGCCGAAAAATTGATAATATATAGGCGTACCAAAATTCAAAAAAAAAAAAAATATGACATCAATTCAATATTTCAGTTATGATCCTTCTGTCAGGACAGTGTGAAGGCGTAGCAAAATTTAAAAAAAACGTGATTTCAATTCAATAGTTCTGTTATGACCTTTCCGCCAGGGAAAGAATTCCAATGCTTTAACTCTAACCGATACAAAAAAAAAAAACTACATTTACTCTGCCTCAATATCGCTTTTATTGTACTTTTCTCAAAGAGCTGAATTTTGAATATGTAGCTGTACAAAATGAATGAAATTTCAGAACCTACTATTTTAATCAGTTTTTAATTGAAAATTATTAGAATTTTTTTATTTCCGACCATGACATGATGGTAAGTACACCGTAATTCGCATGATCGTGGCTTTAACCACTGATACAAACACTTTTTTTTCTTTGAGCAGCGGTCACTTAGTCGAGTAATCGACAAAGCTAGTACATGCTGCTCAAACTGACATTCCGAATCGTGGCTAAGTGGCTAAATTTTCTGTAAATTTTGACTGTCTTTCGCGTAATCGCGGGTTTATAGCACATACAGCCGCCTATCATCAATTGAACACCTTAAATAGCCGAGTTATCGATTAGTCTGGTAAATGCTTCTCAAACTGTAAAGTTCGAAATACGCGTTAAACTGTGAGTCTCGTTGAATGTGCCTAAAAATAGAATGCATTCATACTCATGGAATGTGAGAAACTTTTTCATATCTCATTCATGAGATGGAAGTGAAGTTGCTTTTTTTTTGGTTAACATTTTTCGAATTCAAAATTTTTTAAACGTGTTTTTCTAAAACGATCCACTTGGTGGTGCTTTTTCGTTTTCCTTTTGGTTTTTTCGTTTTTCCTTTTTTAATATGATTACGCAAAGGAATGAAGATAGATAACATTTGAAACTGCGGAAAGGTGCAACATTAAAAGAAGCGTCTAAAGTACCCAGAATATGTCGACAAGTTGTGTGTCTGTCTGTCTGTCTGAACCAAATCTTTGTGGAACTTTTTAAAACCGGGCACACTCTAATATTTTGCAGCCGTGGATTATAAATGGCTTACATCGATGCCTTCCAAACAAATTAACAGATTTTGCTCTGTACCCCCTCATTCTTATATTTGTCCACTGTTTTGCTACATAATGACTGGTAAAATTTTGAAACATTGACCAACTAGCCAGGTTCTTTCTTTTACTCCCATCCAAATAACCGATTTGAAGTATATTTTCTTAGGTTCTTATGTTTTATTGCACTAAATCTACTTAAATTTGGTACCCGTTGAGCAAATCAAAATGGATGGCGTTGCTTCTCCTCTTCCGATGCCTCTCATACTAATTGACCGATTTTCCGAAATTAAGTTTTATCTGGGTAATTTCTAACTAGTATGCTGCAGTAGCCCTAGATTACTATCCAATATATGGAATTGTAATTTTCTATAAAACGAGCGAAAAATCAACCACGTAAACACAACTCTTCGGTATCTCTTACACAAATTTAAGCCACATTTTCTTACCTTCATGTACGGTGCTCAGAGTAAAGAATACAAAATGTGTGACGGCCTCCAACAGGGCGCAGTGATGGCTCCAACACTTTTTAGCATATATTTATTAGACCTTCTCAATATGATGGCGAATATAATATCCTTTACTGATGATATAATATTATATAGCCCAAGTGAAAAGGTTACGAGAATCATTGATTCCCTACAGTTATCATTCGATACCGTGAAAAGAGTTAGTCCATGTCATTTTGTCCACCTGTAAATAAATGCAACAGCAACATCAGACAAGAATGGAAATATTTTACGATAAAATCCAAGGCAACAAATTTATTAATTAAGGTAGTGGACACCGTAAAGTATCTCGGAATTTATTTAGATAAATTTTTGTATTTCAATGATCATATTAATTGTATTTTAGAAAAAACAAAAAGGCATTTTTGGCCAATAAATCCTTATTTTATTCAAACCTTATGTTATTCACTTGAAACAGCGAAACAAAATCATCTTGTACGAATCTCTAATTAGACCCATAATAATTTATGGGTTCCCCGTATGGTTCAACATTTCCCCAGCATACATGGAAAAATACGTAAAATAGAAAGGAAAATTCTTAGAGTGTGTACATCGACATATAGATCTCTGCAAAGCGATTATTTAAAATACGCATCAAATATAATATTGTAGAATAATCCTGATATAAGCAGAATAGATAATTTTATTATAAAACTCATTCGAAACCATATTGTGCGATGTACTCGATATAAGGAAAATAAACTAATTAGTGCGCCCTATTATACAAATACGGCCCATGTAGAGAATACAATTCAAAAAGGATTTGTACCACCAGAAACTATCTTATATCTAGATAGTGGAAAGGCTATACAAAACGATGATGGTGTTCCAATTTTCTACCATCATTATCGAAGGATTACAACAAAGGCAATAAATATCATCAATCAGTTAGTGAAACAGACATACGATTTAACGCCTGCATACCTAACAAGGATATTGACATTATTTCCAGATTAGACACCAGTAAGTACTGGTGGATCACTTAATATAAATACGCATTTTTCATGAATTTTCGCTTTTACAACTTGACTCTTTTTTGCCCCTCACTGTGATATAAACAATTATATCTTCTTTATATATAATTCTACTGTACGGGCGTTGTCAGTGAACTCCTCCTAAACGGCTGGACCGCTTCGCATAAATTTTTGTATATGGGTCTGGCTAGTGCCCGGGATGGTTTAGATTTACAATTCGGTCCAATTGGACAAAGGGGCGTGGTACCTCCCATACAAACAATAAATTAAAAATCAATTATTTCTGCTCCTGCTTACGGTATTTAAACAAAATTTGGTGCGTAGGTTTGGTGTACATATCTTAAGTGCATTATTATGCCTTAATTCAAACAATTTTTTTTTTAAATTTTACGTTTTACCACGCCTCTTCAGCCTTTTCCCACACAAGTCTGCAATTTCCTTATTAATTTTTATATGAGGGTTGATTATGAAAGAAATTTGGATGGATTGTCTGTTCGACATGAAAGAAAGTATTCTGTTCTCTGAAATACTTCAGATATTTTTTGCACGAATTCAATGAAACCCAACAAAAATTTTTCATATCAATATAGTCCCGATTGTCACCACACACAACATTGGCTTGCCATAGGAGGGAAGTACTTGCAATCTGGCAACTATTCAGTACGATTTATTTAGTATGGTAGTAAAGTTCTAGAATAACATTCTCGATGTTTCAGAATAACAGTTCATTACATTTCCCAAATACAGTTTCTATTCTAAATTTACGGGATTATACTATGAAAATTAAAGTTTTAAAGTAATATTGAGCATAGTAGTTTACCGTAGTAGTCTAACTGGTTAATGACATAAATTATAATAGATATAGAAAAACTGAATATCTACTTATTAGGTGTCAATACATGTTTTTGTTTTTAACTTAGTAACGTTATGCTGAACACTCGTGCCGCAAAATTTGTATACTACTAATAACTTTTTTCAAAAGTGACGTTATTATTATTACTTTGACGTTGTTTCTATTTACATTATTGGTAGCAATCTGGAAGCACTTCTGCTGGGAATACAGAATCGACACATGTTGCTACCTTATTATTAATGAAAATGTTCTCTCTTTTGGAGTACTTTCAATTTTTCTTTTTGCTGGAAAGAGCCTCATTTACAGGCGCTTCTACTTTTGATTCTCTCTCTGATAAAAATCGTCAGTGCCCTAGGGAAAGCATACGAAACTGTACAGCATATACCGGGTTATCTACCTATATTTTTCGATTTCAAAGGTAAAGTTAAATAAAACACACATAAAGCTATGATTTTGATAAAACTTATATTTCATTATAACACTTGGATCTTGACATTATGCACCGAATACTATGTTATTTAAAGAAGTGCCTCTGGATTGGTCGCAGCAGTGGATTCTTTTGAAGTAGTTTTCGACCACTTTTTCACACATTTCGGGCGGTATCTCGGTGATAACTTGACGAATGTTGGTTTTCTAATGCTCCAATGTTTGGGGATTATCCGCGTAAACAGGGTATTTGACGTAGCCCCACAAAACAGCCTAACAGCGTCCAATTGCATGATCTTGGTGGCGAATAGACGTCACCAAAACGTGAAGTTAGGCTTCTGGAAACTTCCCATGCAATAAAGCTAAAATCGGTTGTGTGGTCTGGCTCGTCACGCCGTCTTGTTGAAACTACATGTCATCCAGTTCGATTGTGTAGTCCTCGTTTAATTTTTCACATTCCACTCGTAATTAGCAGCTTCTTATTCCTAAAATAACCATACTCATGGGTCGTGTTTTTGTAGTAAGAGTAGCTCGGATTTACAGTTTACTACCAAGCCATTTAAAATGTTTTAAATTATGCCCTGATTCTTACATTCTGCAACACTTTCAGACTTTCCTCTACAATTTTGTTTTCAATTAAATTGTGAGAACCCTTTATTACATACCGATTATCTTATATTTCTAGCTTATATAACGATCAACTTCTAAATCAGTCTGTATATGTTCGTTTGTGCGAATATATATTAAGTAGGGCTTGAGATTTGGTTATGGTGAAAAGCAGAGAATTCAAGCACCTAAATTAGGGTATATGTGAGTATAATTTCTCGAAATATGTCGATAAATTACAACGAAAGAGAATTGTTGTTTGGGGGGAAAAAATAAGTGTACAATTTAGAGTAAGTTGCGAACTGAATATATATAATTTATTTGGGCAGCTCGTGCTCACCTTGGGCGGGTTAAAAAAGAAGAAGGAATATTTTTTAAGTTATACGCACCGAGAAACCTCGGTTCTCTTGGTTTTTAGTATAATCTTGACATTTCGTTTTTATTTTGGGCATTATTGTGTAAGGTTCATTCACAACAGTGCTCGTTTCAATATGGGTTTCATACGATTTCATTTAGTTGTACTTAGTAGTAGAATTTAACTTAATCTTTAGATTTAGACAATTTAGGTAATTAACTCAATTAGTTCATGTTTATAATTCAAGGTAATACATATAATTCATAGTTAATAATTATTAAGCATAAATGTAAACTATACACAGTCTTTTTTCATTCTTTTTTTTTTTTGCTTTATTAATCAGACCATTTTTAAGATCATATTATAAATTTTATATTTAATTCTTATAACGTGTTTTTTTAATGTATATCATTGGGCAGACTAAATCTAATAGATGAATTGTTGCATATTGTAATTTACTTATAATTGGCCGGAAGGCTTTAAATCACAAGCCAAATAAATAAATAAAAGTTGGTTCTCATACGGCCATACGGCTTCAATTCTGAGCCAAACTTTCACTAACTGAAGCGATATTTTCGTCAGTGCGCACATAGCGATGATGCACAGTAGCCTAAAATTTCTTCATAATCTTGCCAATTGCTTGCACAGTAGGTCGATTATGACGACCAAAATCAGCCCGTAATGCACGAAAGCTATTTTTGTAGTAAAATTTAACTATTTTTACGCGTTCTTTGGTTGTTAAGCAATCCATATTCGTAAATGAGAAATCTGTCACTAAATAAATAACACCTCAGATGATAACCTTTGCCATACCGGCAGTTTTAAAACCACTAAATAATGGGTGAATTTTTAATCGTAGTTTTTTTTTTTAATCGAATAAGGCACTCAAATTTGTATCATATATTAAAATTTTTAATTGGAATCGGTAAATTGGTCTTTGCCATGTTTAACAATAATTTCATGTAAATGTTGTCCGCGGCTCCGTCTCAAAATGTCCATTCGGAAGGTCTAATTTTTCGCCACTGTTTCGAGCATTTCGGCCTGTATTACACAAATAACGCCTGTTATGTTATCCTGTAAGGCTCCAATAGTGTTCGGTTTGTCCACATGAACTAACAACTTGACATAACCCCACAAGAAATAATCAAAAGCCGTTAAATCGCAAGATCTTGGGGGGCCAACTCACAGAGCCAAATCGAGAGATAAGCTGCTCACCAAATTCATCCCTTAACATATCCATTGTTTCACGAGCAGTGTGGCATGTTGCACCGTCCTGATGAAACCACATGTCAACCAAGTTCAGCTCAACCAATTGGGGCTAAAAAAATCGCGTATCATGGCTCGATATCGTTCGCCGTTGACGGCAACGATTCTTCCACGGTCGTCTTTGAAGAAAAATGGTCCGATGCTGCCACCAGCCCATAAACCACACCAGACTGTCGGGTTTTCGGTATGCATCGGTAATTCAAGTATGGCATGTGGGTGATGAACAGCCAGATGCGGCAGTTTTGCTTGTTTACGTATTCGTTCAGCAAGAAATGAACCTCATGACTGAACACAATTTTTCAATAAAACAGCGGATTTTCATTGAGCTTTTGTAAGGCCCATTTTCACAAAAATTAGACGTTGTGGTAGGTCATTTATCTTTAGTTCCTGCGTGAGTTGAATTTTACAGGCTTTTAAACCCAAATCGAAGTGTAAAATTTTCCTTGTGGAAAATCGCTGAGAACGGCGACGAATTGACATTTCACGATCGTCATTAACACTGGTAGCTACGGCTGCAATATTTTCTTCGGTAGGCACTCTACGCAAGCGAGTACAAGGTTTTCTATCTAACAAAGTAAATTTGGGGCGAAACTTAGAGATAACAGCACGAATTGTTGATTCAGCAGGTCGATTATGGCGACCATAAAATGATCGAACCAAACGATGTACATTTGTCACAGAGCACGAATTTTGATAATAAATTTCAACGATATGCAATCGTTGCTCGTTTGTTAGTCTTTCCATGATGAAATGGCGGAGTATACTGTACATTTTTCACTTTGACAGATGAAGTTTGGACGCCATTACCAACCAGTGGTGCCAACCTGAAAAGCTTAAATCTTAAAAAATCACCCTTAAATAATTGAATTGAAATTGTGAACTTGCAGTGAAAATGTTTAGTACGTTATGCACCAGAGTAGTCTTTGAAAGATAGCATATTGCATATCGTTTTTGCGTTTTCAATTGCTCTATATATATGTATATATATTGATTTATTGAAAAAACTTGATTATTCTTTTGCTCGTTCCTTTAAATGCTATATAAATCTTTGGGTTGTATTTGGACAATTGGAAAGGAAAACATAAACTCGAAGAGTTTCATATCATTCATTCAATTGTATTAATTTTAATAAACTTAGTACACCGAACGAAAATAGACTGCATTGTCATGCCAATTAGAGAGTGATCAAATTACCAAAATTCTGTGCGGAGGAATTCAAAAAAAAAAAAATACAATTCTGCTTCCTGTGTTTTAATTTGGGGTGTTTTTAGTAAGAACCTGGCGATTTCCTACGCTGATTCCTTCAACCTCACTCAGTTGCGTTAACGAAAAGGACATTGGATGAAGGCGTGTTTAATTCAGTTCATCTGAGAGAAAATTTGTGCACCGGTTAAATTATCTTTCTGTCTAGGAGTTTTTTTTACTGTAACATATTTAAGAATTAACATTCATAAAATTGAAACTTTAATTGTTTTCAGAGTATCACTTAATTAACAATTTTTGGGTTGTTACGTTAAAAGCAAGAAGGAACTATTAATTGATTTACGGGTATCAATCAACTCAGTTAACCGGAAACTAATAACAAAATAGAAAATATAACAAACCTATAAAACTAGTGTTTATTCCATAATGTGATATATTAATCAGGTATAAATAAATAAATTTCCACATCCATTAAAAACGGCAACAAGTATTGTAAAATGAGAAAGTTTGACACTTACTATTGCCATTCATATACTTGTTTATGATACAATTAAAGCTCTACATTTTGTCAAGTTTTTAGATTAATTAAATTCCTATGCGGTTTAAGGACATAGAATTTGGCACTATTCATCTAGAATTATCTGAAGTTTTCGAGGCAATAACTGGTCTCGACGTGACCAAAGGTCAAGGATCTTATTCCACCTTTGTTTATTCGCAATTGTGCATATTCGCTTTCGCATGTTCTTACCACAATTTTTAACCAGTCTCTGGCAGAAGGGACATTTTTAGATGAATGGAAAATTGCTCACATTTCCCCTGTATTCAAGTCTGGTCGGAAGGATATGATGGGTAACTACCGCCCCATTGTAAAATTGTCTGTTATTCCTAAACTTTTGGATAAAATCATTAATCGAAGATTATTTGTAACTCTAAAAAATACCATTTGTTCGCAACAACATGGATTCTTCCATGGAAGATCGACTGTCACTAATCTTTGTTTATTCACTCACTTTTGTCATGATTCCATTGAAAAAGGTAACCAGGTACCTCTCTACACTGATTTTAAAAAAGCTTTTGACAAAATTATCATTCAATTTTGATAAGGAAACTCTTCAAAATGGGGTTTCACTCGTCACTATTGAGCTGGTTACATTCTTACATCTCGGGAAGAGTTTTATTTGTTAAAGTTCATAAAGCTGAGTCTAATCCAATTTACGTGAAATCGGGTATACCACAGGGTAGCCATTTGCGTCCATTGCTTTTCCTTTTGTTTGTCAATGACATCCCTAATATATTAAAGTATTGTCAATGTCTGAAACTATTTTATAACATAACATCTATCCAGGACTGCGTACACTTTCAACAAGATATTGCAGCACTAATAGTATGGTGCCGCGGCAACCATCTATTTTTAAATTTTTCTAAGTGTAATATTATGACTTATACTCGGAAGCACTTACCAATTGTGTACAGCTACGTATATGAAAATGATCAAACATTTCCGCGTGTGAGCATCGTAAAAGATCTGGGTATATATTTTGATAGCGCAGTGGCTTTTAAAGATTACATAAATTACATAGTTTCTAAATTCAATTCACAACTTGGGTTTTTAAAAAGAAATACTGAAATGTTTTTGAATTTTAAAGCTATTACTGTTTTATTTGGGTCTTTGGTAACATCTCACTTAGAGTACGTAAGCTTTGTTTGGAGTCCTTTTTATGAAGTAGGTATCAATCGGATTGAGAAAATTCAAAAGCGCTTCACAAGATTTGTCCTTCGAAAGAACTTTTCTTTTGATAACATGCCACCGTACGAAAGCCGTTCCAATATTCTTGGAATTGTGGAACTTTCTAACTGCAGAAAGCTTCTAGGCATCATTTTTATAAAGAATATTATAGATTCAAACATTGATTCGCCCGAATTGCTATCCGTTCTACCCTTTCACATACCAACACGGTCTTTAAGAGAAACTCATTTGTTCGCTGCTCCATTCCATCGAACTAATTATGGAAGGAATGAACCAATTACTCGATTTAATTTGGTGGCCAATACTGTCGATGTAACTCTCAATAGATTTTCATTTAGACGAGCTGTACTCAGACTTTTAGCTGATACCTCATTTTGAAGACTTTCACTAAATTTGTAATTTATTGATGTAATCTACGGCAACTGACTACTTAATAAATATGTATAGTTGTGTACTTGTAACTATAGTTATGTTATTTTATTCAATTTTTCCTATTTTTGTAGTCTGTAAGAGCAATGCTCAGTAGATGTAAATAAATAAATAAAAAAATTAGAATTTGTCATTAGCTCACATTAGAAAAGGAGGAAATGGTTATCACACATCTAACAGTTTCAGATCAATACTTGAATTATCCCAAACATTTTCATTTTCCATTCAGTTAATCGAAATCCGAATTAATTCGCCAATTAATTGATTAATAATGCATTTTGATTAATCATATTTACGATTAATCAATTAATTGTTATTTTGATTATTCAAAACTCATGATTAATTGATTAATTGGACAATTGAATAATCAAAACTTGAATAACTGAATATATTGTACATACTTTACATTTTATATTATGAGCACTCAAAAAGTTTTACTATATTTATTAAATGTTTTTTTTGTATTGTTTGTATAAACAAATTATTCAAATTTGATTAATCGAGATTCAAATTATTTGATTAATTATAGATCTGATTAATCAGAACTTCCGATAGTACTTTGTACACGAATTGAAGCGTGGAATTTCTATAATATTCATTTAGTTTTGTATAAATATTCTTTAAAGCTGTTATAATTTCTGCGTGCCTCATCCAAAACCGTGAATACCAATAAACGTGGTATTGCAAGTTGAAGGGTAACGCTTATGAGAAATTCCACAAAACTAACTTTAAAAAAGTTTTCACTTTTTTACCCCCAAAGTTGACATACAGGTATGTTCCAGATTCTACTTTGAAGTAAAAGTAATTTGTAATCACTTCAATTTGACACTTGGGTGTTCTGAATTTTACTTCTCACATTTCATTTCTGTTTTGTTTTCGAACGTCAATTCGTAGTGAATTGGATTGTTCTAGAAACTACTTTTAGGCAAAAAAAAAGTGGTTTAAAAATACTTTGAAATTTTATTGTGAAACAAACATTTTGCAAATAAACCTGTAAGTATAATAAATAAAAGTGGTCAGATTCCTTTGGTTGAATAAAAATTTTCCTTGTTTGAAGGAGAAAACACAAGAATACTACGCAGGATGCAATAATGCTACGTTTTATGCAAAACAATCCTGATCTGGTAAAAGGATTCGCAAAAATTTGAAAGAATTGTCGAATTAAATAGCAATGGTCGAATTAAATTTACCGTCGAATTAAATAGCAATGGTCGCCGTTGACATTGCAACGAGTAAAATAGCTGCATGGTTTACTAACGCTCCAAACTAGAGAATCGTGACTAGATAGGATATCACCTCTTTTCGAAATCAGTCTGCCAGGGAACATCTGCTTCATCACCGCCATGGAGTCATTTGATGTGTGACA
>JAHXMU010024531.1:2853-29483 GCA_019455685.1 Philornis downsi
GTAAAGTATTGTATAGTAGTAAACTAGTAAAGTAATAAAGTTGTAAACTAGTAAAGTGGTAGAATAGTAAGTAGTAAAGTTGTGAAGTATTGAAGTATAATAGTAAAGTAGTAATGTGGTAAGGTACTAAAGTGGTGAAGTAGTAATGTAGCAAAGTAGTTAGGTGGAAAAATAATAAAGTACTGTATAATAATAAGGTAGTAAAGTAATAAAGTTGTAAAGCAGTAAAGTGGTAAATTAGTAAAGTAGTAACGACGTAAAGTAGTAAAGACGTAAAATAGGAATGCAGTATAGTAGTAGAGTAGTAAAGTATAATAGCAAAGTAGTGAAGTAGTAAAGTATAGAAGTAGTAAAGTGGAAAAATAGTAAATATGTAAATTAGTGCAGTTGTGAGCTAGTAAAATAGTAAAGCTGTAAACTAGTGCAGTTGTGAGCTAGTAAAATAATAAAGCTGTAAACTAGTGCATTTGTGAGCTAATAAAATAGTTAAGTAAAGTAGTAAAACAGTTAAGTAGGAAAAAAGTAGTAAAGTAGTAAAGCGGGAAAATAGTAAAATGTTAAAATTGTGAAATTGTAAAGTAATATAGTAGTAAAATAGTAAAGTTGTAAATTAGCGCAGTTATGAACTAATAAAATAGCAAAGTTGTAAATTAGCGCAGTTGTGAGCTAGTTATTTTACTAGTACAGTTGTAAAGTAGTGGAGTTGTGAACTAGTAAAATAGTAAAGTTGAAAAGTAGTCTTTTATTTTTGTTAACAGTGCACCAAATTTGTTACTCCCGTCCTCGTTTAAATCAATTTAAATGAATATGTGAGTAGTGGTTGTCGTAATCGCATTTGTTTGAGTTTTTCCTACATTTTGAACGAATATTGCAACTAATTCGTTGAAAGTTTGAAGCGCATAGCATCACAACCTTCAAATAATCGAAACGTTACAATTGCTCGAAACGAGTGGGTCGTTCAGCAGTTTAAACTGTAGTGGCCACAAATTTCAATGAACGAGGATATGCAAACAATAGAAAAAAAGTAATAGAAAACAATTTAGCGAATTGTTGCTCTAAGCTTAGTTGCATCAACTTTTTATTCACGCTCGAAATGAACGCAGTGTAATTAAAAATCGCTATATATCCGTCCTCCCTCATTTTGCTCAGAGAAAAATGAGAAGAAAGAGTAGTGCACACTCCAGTTTAAACTTATTTGAATGGCCGAAAACTAAAAGCCATTATAGAATAATTAGTTTTTCCTGGTCATTATCATCGTCATTATAGGAATTCCTAAAATCGTCGCTTTATGGCCATTAATAAAGTAGTTTCACAGTAAACTTTTCCAATTTTATGGGAAACTCTAAATTTTGTTATTGAGAATGTACAATTTGTATAAGTACTTGAACATAACTTTGTCTTTGCTATTTATAATTTTGATAGGCAACTATCGTACTAATGACGTAACAAACAGATATACAAATAATTATTAATTAAATAAATACAATTAATAAATCAATGTCGTTGCTAGCGATATGGAAATTCAGGGCAGTTCCTATATCTGCATCGATTAAAAATTTCCTAATCTACAAAATTAACTGCCGCATTAAATCAGTACGACGACCATTTACGCAACACATTCAGTTTTTGATGGTAAGAAATTAATTAGATATATAACAGTAATTTATTTACTATTTAGCTTATAGAACTACTGCTGCTCCAGTGTGTGTGTGTGTGTGTGTGTGTGGCAACTTTCCATCCACTATAAGTAAAATTTATTATATCGTTTGCCACTCTTTGACACGCGTTTAGACATTCACATAAAAATAGCATAAGAAGTCAACAACAAAGTTTACTGAACTTGAACGTAGATTATTGATAACAAATTGGTAAGCACTTTGTCGCCAGAAAAACATCGTATATGAATGAAAATGAATGATGTTTCAAGGATTAGGCAGGTCTAATCATTAAATTAAAGTTGATTGTAAGAAATTGTCTGACGCTTTCAGCATAGATAACTTTGCGATGAAAGCAAGTTTCACATGACCTTTGTCTTGTATCAAAGATTACTTTGTGTTGGCAAAGATATTTGCATAAATGATAATTCCAAATAGCAGACCTTTGTCTAGTATTAAAGATTACTTAGTGTTGACAAATATATTTGCATAAATGAT
This sequence comes from Philornis downsi, assembly GCA_019455685.1. Classification (NCBI taxonomy): domain Eukaryota; kingdom Metazoa; phylum Arthropoda; class Insecta; order Diptera; family Muscidae; genus Philornis; species Philornis downsi. Next base: position 5,007 of record JAHXMU010024531.1, read on the forward strand.
AATACCAAAAAGCAGAAATTACATTTAAATGTCTACCATGACAACATTTTAATACGAATCATCGTAGTGGTCGAAACTATTGGTTAAATGTAATAGACACATTTCAGTTAAATATCCAGTTATATGGCAGCCTAAATATTATTTAAGGGTGAAAAAAATGTTAATTTCAAGCGTATTATAGTCGCAATAAATCAATAAATTTACATCCTTTTTGAAGATAGATTCTTAATCATTACAAGTAGAGATGATTGCGTGTAATGCCATTTTATATGGACCTTGTAGAGTTATAAATGGGGTAATATTTACACCAGATATACCAGAAAACACCAAGTATGTTGAGGTTTAGCAATGAGATTTGTCAAATGATTCTACGGTATTAGCAGTTCTTGTTGATATCGATTTTCCCGAAAAGCGCCCAACATGAGGCAAAATTGCTTTGAGGAGCTAAATTCAAATTGAAATAATGAGCCCACCGCCATTATCCGTCCCTACACAAAAATATTAGTATACAGACTTATGGTGGAAATTTGGAAATTAGTACACAAATAAATTCCAGCACCCTCCCTCCAATGTTGTTCAAATTATAATAATGAGCCCACCGTCATTATCCGCTCCTGCATAAAAATGTTGGTGTACAGACTTATGGTAGAAATTGCAAAATTGGTACACAAAGAAATTCCAGCCGCCTGATTCCAATGTTGATATAAGAATTTATCAGCATAATGACAGAAAACGAATGTTTTGCTTTTGGTGATATCGGTAATGTTAAGATGTACAGAATTCGGGAAAAGTGGAGTGAAAAAGCGCTGACTGAAGAATTGGTGCGAGGGCAGTCCTATACCCCGTTTATAGTGAAAACTGTCAAACACCTTAAAATAGTCACCAACTGCAGACTCCACCACTTCATTGTTGGCAAATCAGTTACCACCGAGCTATTTTTTCTAGTTTATCACGTTGATGGTTTTTCCTTTCTATAGATAATCAACAAAACCAATCCCATGCGCATCCCAAAAAACAGACGTCATGACCTTGCCTGCAGATGGAACCGTCTTCGCCTTCTTTAAGCACGATTGTTCGATTTATGTTGTTATGTTGTTCGATTTATTGGGTTCCGTAAGAAATATAAAATAAATCAGCAGTGCACCTTTAACTTCCTATAGTCAGTGTGTGACGTCTTTAAGCAATATTATTGATAAAAATAATAAATGGTTGATCCTCCTAGAACATCTCAAATCTAAAGATAATCGATTTTGGGCGAGAAGTCGTTCTTTGGGATGTAAGAGTAATAGAAAGAATTCCATTTTTAGAGATAAGCTGATTATAGACAAAGAAAAAGCGGGAGCATAAGCAGACACATTCCCCAACGCTCACGAGCTAACCCTGACCTACATTCATTTAAATGATAGCAACGTAAACGAAGCTGCACTATATCTGAAAACTAAGGGGGGCCAGTATTTCTCACCACACCCGAAATGTCTATCATACATACTGAGCTAATTAAGATTTTCTCAGGCTCCAGGATTCGATGGCGTCTTAAACTTGCCTTTATACCCATATAAGCATATTCCCATAAAAGCAATAAAATTGTTGACCATAATATTCAATAGCTGTATACTTCTAAATTATTTCCCAACCAAAATAATAACTATTTGCAAACCCAACAAACCGTCAAGCAATCCTACTAGCTAAAGCCAGTAAGCCTCCAATTTATGAAAAATATATGAAAAACTAATTTATAACAGGATAGATGAGATTGCCGCGTCTCACAGGATAACATCCGATGAGCAACTTGAATTTAGCAAAAAGCATAGTACTATTCACCAAATTGGTAGAACAAAAAAAAAACAAAATAATTAGTGTAGTATATGAGTGAAGTTTGTCTAAGTATATACTCTAGAAAGATCATCAAAACTGCGCCTAGAACATTCAAGTATGATATATGTAATCTCTTTCCCCCTTTATCTGTGGGTGGGACTTTTCTAGAATTACGTTTACGACAACAAGTTATGTTTGTTCCTCTCACTCCTATTATATAGTTTATTGTTATCTCATTTTTACCTGTTATGTAAATAAGAACATTCTAGAATTAAGTCTATGATGTACAACACTATTCTGTAAATATGTTTGTCTTTGTTGCACCCATTATGTAAATATGTGTTCTCTCTCAAATATTGTGGCATTTTCTAGAATAAGTAATTTTAGTATAAATAGAGCAACTTTGTACGTTTTTGGGGAATTAATAAAGTTGACGTTGATGTGGAAATACGCTCCACGATACCAAATTAGGAACAAGCGCAGGTCAACAGGATTAATATTAACTGATATTCAAAAAGCATTCGGTACTATATGGCAACACGGTATACTTTTTAAATTAGTTGAAGCAGATATGCCAAAGTAGGTGCATAAAATTATCGCTGATTGTCTAGACAACAAATAATTTGCGATTTCGTTTGTCCAGAGTCTCTCTCGTCTTCCAAAAGTTTTCCGGCAGGACAACAACCGGGATCAATTTTATCACCAATTTTGTACTCGATCTGTACTTTGGATTTCAAACTTCTTAAAGAAGTTCACATTGCTTATTATGCAGACGATACGGCGCTAATTTCATCAAGCAAGTTAACAAGCGCCCTCTTAAAGAAAATGGAAAATAGTCTTATGACTTGCAACAAGCACTACTTTAAAAAATCGAAAATTAAGATCGACTTTCACTAAACACAAAGCATAATCTTTCCTTTCAACAAATCACAGAAAATAATCCCAATATATCTTGAAAGCAACATTATAGAAACTCAAAATGATGTCAAATATATTAGAGTAATTTAAATTAACGTACTATAATCTCTTTATTTTTACATTTGAATACAAATATCCATAAGGAGAAACTGTTTACCCAATATGAATTTAATTAAGTAATTTAATATCAACACAAAATTTAGCTTAACCTTTACATTGGAACTTCAGTTAAGCGGATTTAGTTGAGTACTGACTAAAACATTCAGATTAAATAGAGCGTAAGAATAATAGTCGTTCGATGATGTCGCTCTTAACCGCAAAGCCGTATCTGCTTACATATTTGAAAATCAACAACCTTTTTTGAACACATGATATTATTTTGCTTAATTACTTCGTACATAAGCTAAACGTTATTTATGTTTTGTTTATTGCTTTCCTTTGCCTGCACTCACAGTTACACGTAAGCATAAATATATCTCTTCGGTCCATAAACAAACAAAACCAATAAATAGTTAAATGCATCTCTTTTAGCTCTGTACTCTATTGGAATATAAATACAAGGTGTCCGCCGGAAAGGTATACTACTCTGTTTTGCCGCCATTTTGGTAAACATTAGTCTTGGTAGTCCATATTTGGCAGTCGTGAAGTAGAGACGTGGCAAATTTTTTATGGAAAAATATTCGATAAACCAACGTGTTTTAATCGTTAAAACATTTTATCGAAATCAATCATCGATTGCGGTGACGATGAGAAAGTTGCGTGAAATTTTTGGAAGAAACAACAAGACGCACAATTTATCGTGTAGTGAATGATTTCGAAAAAAGAGGGTCTGCAGCTGAAGCATGGACCACAACGTACTGCAAGATCGGCTGAAAACATTACTGCTGCTCAAGAAAGTGTTCAAAACAATCCATCAATCTCAATTCGACGCCATGCTCAGGAGCTTGGTCTTCAAAGAACAACTTTGGCCAAATTTTGCACAAGGATTTGCATTTGTTTCCATTTAAGATTCAGTTGACACAAAAGCTTCTTCCACAAGACCATTTACGCCGCCTTATATATGCCAATACGATGTTACAGCTTGCCCATGACAACCCCGATTTTCATGGAAAAATCATAATGAATGACGATGCAGATTTTCATTTGAATGGATACTGGTATGTGAATAAACAGAATAGTCGGTTCTGGTTGATCGAAAACCCTCAAATTATTTATCAGTTTCCTTTGCATCCATTAAAAGTGACAGTCTGGTGTGGAATTTCGTCAGGAGGAATCATTGGACCGGATCTTACTTCTTTGAAACTGGAATCGGCGTAACGGTAACTGTCAATGGGGAGCGATATCGTGATATGATTGAAAAATTTTTAACGCCACAACTGTATGCTTTGGGCTTGATTAACATGTGGTATCAACAAGACGGTGCCACATCGCATACAGCCAGGATTACAATGGAATTTCTGCGAGAGCTCTTTCCAAAAAAAGTTATTTTAAGAAATGGTGATGTTGATTGGCCTCCGGATTTCTTTTTTTGTGAGGATATCTGAAGAGCAAAGTTTATGCAAACAAACCAGAAACGCCTCAGCAACTCAAACAAAATATTCGTGATGAAATTTGTCCATTCTCAGAACCCACGTTTGCAAATTCTAAGATATAAATTTTAAATTTATCATCTCCACTGCAATTGGGACTTTTACATGTAAAGTTCTTAATTGTAATGAGATTGAGTGCTTTATAGTAAACTTTAAGGCGACTGATCTATCAGAGAATTTATTTAATTTGCCCAAGTCAGTTCTGATACTTCCCCCATACGTGTAAGACGAGTTTGACTTTACTAAGAAGTCTTTATTTTCTGTGAGGTATAATCTTGTAAATAAACTCTGGAAACAAATGCTAATTCCCGCTATTTTTATACTTTTATAAATCTCTTGAGGTAAATATATGTCAGAATTGAACCCGTTCCTGCCAAACCATACAAAATTAATGGAATATCGCGTGAAATGTGTGAGAATGTAATGAGAAATGTGGTGGACATTTATCTGATATTGTATTCCATACATAACTGCCGACATTAAATGAAACATTTATCAATATAAGATCCATTCTCTTTCATTCAATTAAAAATTATAAACAAACAAAGTAGTATACCTTCTCGATGGACACCCTGTATAAGCAGTTAAGCTTATATTGTATCAGAAATACTTTGTGCTTTGTTGTTTTCAAACACCCCAATAAAGAAGTTTGCTTTAGTGTCGAAATTAATTCGGATTTCGAATTTTTTCCAATGGAATTGGTATGCAAAAAAGCATTAAAAAGCCGCCTTAGTATACTATTTATATTATGTTGCCGCGATTGACACAATATGGCAAATATCGATATAAAGTTCACAGATTCATTAGAATTTAATGAATGCGAAATGCTATGAGAAGTGCAGATGACAAAAGTTGCATTTTTCATTTTCAGTACAAACAAAAAGTTGCTCTCGAGAATCAACAGCTAAACTTTGCAAAATTAACAACTAGTTATTTATAGTTAGTTTATACAGTTTTTTTTTTTTTGTATAAAAGTTAATTGTTTATGAATTTGACATAAAATTCATAGTAATTTCCTTTGATGTTCGTGCACGTATGAGTTACGCGCAACTGAAGATATATGAAAAAAACACTCATACGCATTTGTGCACCAGTGCATGTCCTCTTCGAATAATTAAAATTGACAAACAACATTGCTGATATAATCATAAACACGCAACGGTATGTGTTATTTTCAACTAATTGCAATTATTTATACATATTCCAATCAATTAATTCTCTATGGATTTGACATAAAATAGTAATTTTCTTTCATGTTTTCTGCATATGGATCACCATCAATTGGAAGTCAAATTAAAAAATATTCATACGCAGTTGTGCACCTGTAAATGTCCTTTGGAATAATTAAAAATTATTTAGCGAAAAGTAGCTCTGCTGATATAGAGTTATGCATTTTTCGGTTTGAAAAGTAAAGTTAAATAAAACACAAATAAAGCTATGATTTCGATGAAACTTTTAATTCATTACAATGCTTGGACCTTGCCATTATGTACGAAATACAATGTCATTTAAATGACCACCTCTGGATTGGTTGCAACAGTAGATCCTTTTGAGCTTCCCCAGTGTCATTTTCAAAAAAATTAAACCCAATGAGCACCAAACAGTCACTTTTTCCCGATCCAATGGCTCTTCAACAATCACTTCTGGGTTCTCCGAGCCCCATATGAGAAAAATTAGCTTGTTGACGTAACCATCGAGTGGGAAATCGGCTTCATCGCTGAAGAAAATTTTATTGGATTGAAATTCCACGTTCGAATCACCACTTTCTTATTAAGTTAAAATTATTATTATATTATATTATTATGTTACACGTTCTTCGGTTATAATCCATATTCCATATTTGTAAATGACAAACCTTTCACTAAATAAATAACACATTATATGGCAGATACTTAACAGCTGACTGCCTTGCCAGAAAGGCGGTTTTGAAACCACCAAATAGATAAACCTATATACAGGGTGTGCCAAATAAGACCTACTATTGTTAAGCACAAATAACTTTTTTATTTTTTTTGACATATTTATTTTCCTCTTTTTGTAGGTTATTGTTGGAAATTTATTATGGAACCCTACAGTACAACACAACGCGTTAAAATTATCGAGTTTTTCTATTCTTGTCAACGATCAATTGTTTTAACGCAGCTTAAATATCGGCAACATTTTAATTCCAGATCAGCTCCCACAGCCTTCATGATTAGGAGTTTGGTCGGTCGTTTTGAGGAACTGGGTTCAGTGGCCGACCGTCCTGGACGAGGTGCCCATCGAAATATTCGCACTGAAGACAACGTGAAAACTGTGCGGCAGAGTGTTGCAGATGATCCATCTGTCTCAACTCGCCGTCGTTCCAGCCAATTGGGCATTTCCAAAAAGACATTGCGTAGAATTTTAAAGTTGGATCTTAAGATGTACCCATACAAAATTCAAATTGTGCAAGCACTGCTACCGCAAGACCACCAGGTCTTATTTGTAGACCACTACTTAGGTCTTATTTGGCCCACCCTGTACAATAAAAAAACACGCAACTGTATGTGACATTTTTAATTAATTGGACTTATTTGCAAACATTCTGATGCGTTTACTCTGCATTAATGCTGATAGAACTGGAGATTTGTAGCCGAACGAGGCGATTTCAAAGCGGTTCTGGTGATGAACATTTTAGAACTGCGATTGGCAATTTGCTTAGAGATATTTTAGAATTGATACGAAACAGATTTTTAACAACTTGACAATATCTTTAGCATTATTTTCCACAACTATTCCCCTTACCAATATGATAGATATTAAATTGCACACGTTTTCTTCTTAAGAATGTATTTCCTTATCACACCGAAAGTGATTTGGAGCAAATCAAGTTTTATACGTCATTTTAATCCTATATTCTGTTAAGAGTTTTCTAAAAAAACTATGACCTATTTAAGTTAATTATTAGATACATTAATAGAATAATTCGAATGGCAGTGATAAATGTTTGGGAACACAAGAATAATGTAATGTCAAATAGTGACTAGTAAATGACATCAAAAGAAGAGAACTTCCAAATCAATGAACTAAATCACCAAAGCAAATTGAACCAAGTACATATCGACACAAATTATAAACGAAAAAGGCATACGCAACAACGAGTGTAAGCAGGAATGATGGACAAAATGTATACTTCTTTCTTTTTACTTAAATGGTTATCCTTACCTTTCGCTTCATGTCCGATTGGGACTTCATTAAAGTATCCTTAAGATACCAATCAACAAACAACGCTTCAAATGCGTAATGGTAATTTACGTGAAAACTTGCATTGGATTCACAAATTAATCAATGCCATAATATACAATATTTGTAGGGATATACTATATATAAAGGGTGGCGTATAAGTAACGTTAACAGCGACTATATTGAATGCGTTCTTGTGCATCATTTGGTTTTAACTCGGGAACCTACTGCATCTTATATGGGAATAGATGTAACATACGAGTATGTAAAATTCTTTGCAAAGACTGCCTAGACATCTCTAACTGCTGACAACGGCACCTGGTGGAAGTTTCGGGGTTTTCCTCAATACTTGCTTGCACTCGAGCAAAATGGTCACTTCATTTCGAACTGCACGAAGTCTTCCAGCACGCAGAAGACCACAGACAGCCCCTTGTTGACCAAAATGGTGAGCCAATCGGTAAATTGTTGATGCGCTAGGAGCATTTCGAACATGAAAGAAATTTCAATATGATCTTAATAATCGAAAGCTGACCTTCACAGTAAAATTGAACAACTTTCTTTGTTCTGTGCTGAGCTTTTCCATCATAAATTTCCCAAGTATTAGTTAGTTAGTTCTGTTAAGAGACGAAAAAAAGACCTAAACAAAAAATGTATTGACTGATCAAATCTTAACGTTGCTTATGCCCCACCCTATATAGAACAAACCAAGTTTTATAACAAAAATAACATCATTATATATGAGGGCGATCACAAAACTAACCGAACTGCGGTATAGATGGTGCCAGTAGTTTGAGAAAACATATTTTGGTGAAAAGTGGCAAGCCTGTAAAACATATGTTTTAAGTTTCAAGGCGCCACATTGTTTAGTATTTTTATTTGAGCCATTAAAAACAAACGATCTAATGGAATTTGTAAACATGGAAAATATTGGTTACCGTTATGTAATTTAATATTTCCATTTGAAAGATCTCAGTCCAGCCAATATTAAAGCCGAGCTGGATTCTATTCTGGTTAAGTCTGCTCCTTCGTTTACAACTGTTAAATATTGAGTAACAGAGTTTAAACGAGGCCGTACGAGCTGCCAAGATGAACACCATAGTGGACGAACAATAGAGGTGTCCACGCCTCATCAATGATCGGCTGAAGGTGCGTAATGATAGTTATTTTCAAAAAGCTATACATCGTATATTAACCAAAGATTTGAAGATGAGAAAACTGTGCGCAAGATGGGTGCCGCGCTTGCTTTCAATAGAACAAAAACAGCATCGTGAGGATGTTTCAGTAGAGTGATTGGCGATGTTTCACCGCAATAAAGCCGAATTTTTGCGTCGATTTATAATATTGGATGAGGCAAGAGTCCACCACTTCACACCTGAGACAAAGGAACTGTCAAAGCAGTGGACTGGAATGGGAGAATCGCGTCATAGGAAGACGAAGACGACAAGGTCATCGCGTCTGTTTTTCGTGATACGCGTGGTATTATTTTTATTTATTATCTTCCGAAAAGTAAAACTATCAAAGGCGAATATTGCGCTAATTTATTGTAGCATTTAGGTGATGAAATTATGGGGAAAAATAAAGTATTGTTTCATCAAGGTAATGCTCAATCCAGTTCACATATCCACTATTGCGATGGCTAAAATTAATGAATTAAAGTTCGAATTGCTTCATCACACAACTTATTCGCTAGATTTAGCTTCCTCGTTCTATTTTCTATTTCCTATCTTGAAAAAAATGACTCGGTGGTAAAAGATTTCCCAACAATGACGAGGTGGAGTCTTCGATTAATAGATATTTTAAGGACTATAAACAGGGCATAAAAGCTATCGAATATCACTAAAAAAAAGAGTATCGAGCTAAAATGAGATTATGTTGAAAAATATAGAACATTTTCCCAACGTTTCTGTGTCTTCTTTGTTAGGTCGTCTAGTGTTGGGACCGGTATACTACTCTGGGTTATTTTGGCGATATTCGACGATACGTTTGACACTGAAGCTAGAAAATAATCTGATGATCAACTCCGTATAATCCAATGGCTTTAAAAGTTAATTAGTTACAATTAGAGAATATAATTTCTTCCAGTTTTTTTTTTATTTCGCAGAAAATTGCTATAAAAATTAAATTCCTTGGGAACTTTCGTAAAAATTATCAACTGTACGAAACTGCAATTCAATTTGTCTGAGTTCAGATGACCATTAACTAAGTTTTCACCCTTTCCTGTTCTTATCTCCCTGGTATGTTATCAAGTCTATCTACTCTTAATTGCATCTACAAAATGTTCAATAAAATAAAAAAATTTTGTTATTAAACATTTTATAAACCTGTAAAATCTCCTAAAAACTGCTTCCAATTGTTGTCTTCTAAACATCTTCCTTCAGACACATACCAATTATTTTTGGCTCATCAAAGCTTTTACTTCGACATAAATACGGTGGATCTGATATTGATTTTATGAGCAAACGGACAGAGTTTTTGAAAAACCAATGCATTGAATGTGCATAAAGTACATTAAATCGCATTGATTTAGATCGTAAATTGATAACTTTTAATTGTTTATGTTTGGTTCCGTCTGCGTAATAGAACTTTGGTTTTATATTTATTTTTTTATATTTATGCTTATGTTTTATGTTTATTTATGCCCAAGACCAGTTTAGCTTTTTGCAAAACTTGATTGACAAAAAAAGGGGTTTGACAGCATGATATTTTCTTAATGGAACGCTGTCTGTATAGCTATTTCGGATCTAACTACGGATCCTCATCAGCAGACTTAGCATAATGATTGTGTAAAATGTAACTGTTAAGATGTAAATCTGTCAGATTTTACCTGAAGATTTCAGTTCGAACTTAGGTTCCACGGGAGAAATTGGAGGATTTGGTGAAGAACTTAGGTTCTTGGAGGGAAGTGTATACTTTCAAGGGTTTTATGTATGGGAGGAGATAAAAAAAAACCGAGATATTGGTTAATTTACATTACATTTTTTTTATTGGTATGTTGAAGGCAGCTGGCGGAATACTCCAGTTGGCGCCTGGCGGAAAAAGAGAGCGCGTATATAGCTGGTTTCAACCATGAGACCTCCGCAACCCTCTGGGTTGCCAAATGAGAGCAACAAGATAGGATAAGAAGATAATTACATGATTGGTTAAAGTAGCCTTTACACTAACAAATAAATAATTAATGTTTGAAAATTATGATTTTTGATTCACGAAGGGTATTAACTATGTTCAACAGATTGAGAACATGTCATCAAGTCTTAAGCATCTGAAACTCTCAAGTTATTGAGAATTCCTTCCTCATTGCACAGACTCGGATTATATCACTTATGAGAAACATTCGTAAAATGTCTTTTTATTATTTTGAATGGAAAGACTTTTATATTTTCTTCTTTTTCTTAGGTGGCGACTCGAATAGACATCCTTATTTATTATACGCCGACTGTAGAAAATAGTTCCAAGCACATCGATATTCTGCGCTTCTCCACCAATTCGTCACACCAAGTTTCGATAGCATTTCAAAAGCCTGGTCCTTCCAACGCAGTTGAGGGTCGCCTCTCTCTCGTTGCCGAAAAATATCTGTGCCGGAGAATTTGGATACATCTACACAACAATGACCCAGCCAACACAATCACTGCATATTAATGCGTTTGACTACGTCGATGTCGGCATATAGCTCATACAGCTCATTGTTCATGCGACGCCGATACTCTCCGTTAACGATGATGAGTCCGGAGTGTTTTCCTCTCGAAAACTGCCAGTACTGATTCATCCGCTTGCGCCATAACCCAGGATTCTGCGCCATATAACAAGACAAGTAGAACCAACGTTTGGTACAGTAGAGAGAGAGAGAAATAGAGAGAGAGAGACCTTTATCAATGAACCGCTTGCTTATCCCATAGTAACATCTGTTAGCAAGCAATACTCTCCTCTTTATCTCCATGCTGACATCATTTGTTTTGTTTACAGCGGAACCGAGGTAGATGAATTCCTCCACCACTTCAAAATTATAGTTGTCAACAATCACACAGCGTCCCATACGAGTAGACTCTTTGTTGGTTAAAACCAATAACTTTGTTTTATTCTCGCTTGCCTCTATACCCATTTTCGCTGCTTCCTTCTCGATGCTTGAGAAGGCTGCAGTAACATCTCGCAGTTTTCTGCAAATAATGTCTATGTTATCTGCATATGCAAGTAGTACATGGCTTTTGTTAAAGATGGTGAATGACGTGTTAACTGCAGCTTTCCTCATAATCATCATCCACACAGTATGTTAAAGAGGTAGCACGATAGACTGACGTCCTGTCAAAATCCTCGTTTGGTGTAAAATGGCTCCCTAAGATCCTCGTCTATCTTTATTGAAGACTTCGTGTCAGTCAGCGTCACCCTACAAAGACGTATAAACTTCGCAGGAATTCCAAACTCGGACATGGCTTCATACAGTTTTTGCCATATCGGGCTATCGAAAGCAGCTTTATAATCGATGAAAAGATGGTACGTGTTTATTTGTTTTTCTTCGATCTTCTCCAGAATTCGTCGCAGCGTGAATATCTGGTCAGTTGTTGATTTACCAGGTCTAAAGCCACGCTGATAAGGTACAATCAGGTCAGTTAGCATCGGCTTTAGTCTTTCACATATCACACTCGACAGGACCTTATAAGCAATGGGTAAATGAATGATACCGCGATAGTTTTTACAACCACTTGGATCGCTTTTTTTTAACACAGGACACAGTACATTTAAGTTCTAATCATCGGGCATGTTTTCCTTTATCCAAATCGTATTTAGAAGCTGATGCAGGCTGTTTATCAGCTTATCGCCACCAGTTTTAAACAGCTTTGCTGGCAAGCCATCAGCGCCTGCAGCTTTGATGTTCTTAAGCCGCAATACTGCTGTTCTGATCTCTGTTTGACTCGGAGCCGGGCACTTTATGCCATCGTCGATAATTGGGGTGGTTTCCTTACTCCTGCTGTCTTTCGGAACTGTTCGGATCATGCTGATCCCACAATCTCATTCAGCTTGATAGTCGGCAGCTGTGTGCTCGTTTGCGGGAGCACCAATCGCTGGGCCGCAAGGAGCTGAAACTGGAAGTAGATTTTCTGCAGAGTTAGATTATCTACGAAGTTTCACCAGAGGCTTTGTCTGGTACCGGGGGTGATAGGGATACACACGGGCAGGTCTCGGGTTCGTACCCTGTCATCTGTATCTTGTTGATCTCTCGGGGGGTACGGACAGGCATGGGGTCTTCCCTATGTCTATATTTCATGGTTGCCGTTCACCGTCGCCGAACGGAAGGGGTTTGGAGTTTTCCCCGCCTCCCACCGGTGAGGATACTGCATCCTTGCAATGTAGTATCGACCGTTCCATCTGCCTGGGGTCTCCGTGCCTGCAGGTATGTAAAAATGTCCAGTCTGTATCTCTTGCCACAGCGCGACCAATCCCGTGAAGTATGGTGTATAAATCACAATTTGGTAGTAGCTTAGCCATGTGCTTTGCTGCGCAGCTCCAACCGGTGAGTTTGGCCGGTAGCGTGGGGATCAGAAGGCCCCGGGACTAAGTTCCCGCCTGATCATTTGGTGTAGGACCCTTAGTGGGAGCATCACGCGGGTTGTGGTTGATACCAAAATCGCTGGTAGAGACTTTGTGCTCGAATGTGGAGTTGCATTGCAACCGGGTGCTACAGACCCATAGAGTAGCAGAGGTGGTAAGATAGGCCTCACCTCCGCCAATGGGGATTATGTCCCATACTAGCATAATCAATTTGGTATCTCTTGGCTGCGAAGAAAGGGCTGCCAATATGTATTAATAGCACAATTGTCTATCCCAGGCGTCGGCAATCGCATTGTAATATGCCCAGTGTGTCGCACACCGTGGCTAAGGCCTTCACGGCGAGACTCACGTTAAACCCTCGTGTACTTCTGTCTTCCGGAACTAAGAGCTTATAAAAATGCTCTCTCCAAAATTGCAGCACATTCTGCGTATCTGTGACCAGATTTCCCTTGCTGTCCTTACAGGTGGGGAGCCCTGTTTTATACCCTGTCCGGGTTTGTACGGTACTGTACTTCATTTGGTAGAATTTTCGGGCTTCACCACTATCCATGTACTTTCTATATACTTCAGTGGAATTGAGTCCAATAACTACACATGAAAAAGCTCACAAACATTAGAGATTGTTGAGGGCGAGAATACTTATTTGAATTGATATCCTTTCATTTATTCCGCCAAAAAAACACTTTAGGTAGTTTCCACTTCCACTACGTCATGGAATTGTTTGTTTTTTATTGTAATTGAATACTCAGTTGGCCAACAGACCACCAATTACGAGCTGTGAATAATTTCAACACAAATTAAATTAAAATGCAGTAGCTGCTGGATCACAATAAATTAATAAATTAATAGTATTGCACAATATAATAAATAAGCACTATTAAGTATTCCATTTTCCAAATCCCTTAATTATGAATTAGATCCCATTAAAATGACAAATCATATCCATGCTGTAAAAATTTGCCTCTATTAAAATATGATCACTTGCAAAATCAAATCTAGCAAATAATTAAAAACAAAAAACAAAAATTATTTTTATTACTCCAACTCCAAATGATTACAGCCCTATTAAACAACATTGTAAAGCAATCATTATATTTTTGCTGTCGTAAACATTCTGTAAAGAAAAGCAATTCAGTCAGGTGAGCAGTCTTATTCCAAATGTTACGAAAATAACTTGAACTTATGAAACCCAGGTTATGGAAACATTTTTGCTTCATAAGTATGCGTGCAAATAAGTATTTGAGTGTGTGTATGTGTGTGTATTTTTATAGGTATTTTTGATGAATCGTTTCTTTATTTCACATTTTTGCATGCCTCAGCGTTTTGAGTTTTTGACTTCTTTTATAGTTTAAACGGTTCCACCTCCGTTGCTCCTGAGTGTCGTCCAGTTCAGATGCGGCTTAGCGATATTTCAGTGTTTATTCAGTCATAAAATGAAGCAAAGATTCTGTATTTTACATTGACTACTCGTCCTTTGTCTCAAGTCAAACGCTTTTAGACAATAAGCTAAATATACTCATGCATCAACACAAAGACATACCATATTAATACAAATACATGCACGTATATGGCCATGCTCCATTGATTGTTCCTTGAAATTGATAAACGTATGAATGCGTAAGAGTGTGTGTGTGTGTGTGTGTGTGTGTTTGTATAGAATCTACTTTGCCTTGGGGTTGTTCCAATATGTTTGAGGTAAGTTGTTGGTTGCGACTGGTTAGAAATGGCTGCAAGTTCTGTGAATAATGTTGTGTCGAAGTATTGTCTGGCATTGAGTCCGTTTACAAAAAAAAAACGTATTTTTATAATATTTTGTCGTTCTTTTGAGGTTTCTGTGTGTAAACATTGCGTGCTTAGGTTCAAGTATCAAAATAATGGCGTGACAGATAACCAAGTGCCGACTGGTGCTTGATTAATTGCCACAGACCATGATTACATGATTAATAACTGCGAAATGTGCAAATTCAGAAATTGCAGAGGTGTGTAGAGTTTCTCCCTACATATTTTACTGTATTCTGTGTAGAAAAGGTCGTTTTTATATTAGAAGGAACAATGGACAAATTTTAATTTAAATTTAAACTTTAAAAACGTTTAAAATTTGTAAATACATTTTCGAACTATACAAAATCTACACTTATGGTCAAAATAATAAGTACACCCTATATATATACGTGTTTTTTTAAAGGCTCGTAGAAAAAAATTTATTTAAATCAAAGATAAACAAATGCTACTTTCTTTTGTTATAACATTAGAAATAAAATAAATTCTAAAATAATAACAAAAAAAAAACAAAAACTAAATTCAGTATTTTTCAAAAAGTAAGAAATTAATCAAGAAATATTGGACATAATAATAAGTACATTTAGTTAAAATAAGCAAAAAAATTAAAACAACAAAGTCTTTTCTGCTAAATTTGCTGAGTTTCGTTAAAAGCCGGTATATCCACCTTTATTTTCAATTATTTCGTTGACTCTTTTTGGCACGTAGGCAAAAAGCTTCCTGCAGGTTTCTGCTGGTATTTCATACCAAGTTTTTTGAACAAAATTCCATAACTAATCCTTGTTTTTAAGAACCTCCTTTCCAATTCTTTGTCTCAACTCTCAACAAAGATTTTCGATTGGTTATAAGTCCGGAGATTGACTTGGCCAGTCAAGGACGGCAACATTATTGTCTTGGAACCAATCCTTTACCAAACTAGAAGTATGCTTCGGATCGTTATCCTGCTGGAATGTCCATTTAAGAGTCATAGTTCAACATCGTATTTTCCAAGGTATCTTTTAGTGGAATCTGGTCATGGTGTTGGCAATTCCATGTATTGGACCGACACTGTACCACGAGAAACAACCGCAGGCCATAATATTGCCGCCCCCGTGCTTGACCGTCTTCTTTGTAAAGCGAACATGGAATTCCTTACCCTTAAGGCGTCTAACATTCCGGGCACAGTTGTTTCCAAATACATTAATTTTTGTTTCATCGCTTCACACAATGTTTCGCCATTTTTTTTCATCGTCTCCTCCGGACCAATTGGAATGACTTCTAGGAAACGCCAATCTAGCCTTTAAATTTGTTTGTCTAAGCAAAGGCACCCTTCTGGCTATCCGTCCTGGTAAATGTGCTTCTTGTAGTCGACGAACCGTCCGCGATGAAATTATATTTCCAATTTCTGAAATCGCTCTTGAAGGCACAAAAGGGTCCTTCTTCGCAAGTGTTACAATACGGATATCTGTTGTTTTTAAAGTATTTTGGATCTTCCGCGAGTTTCCACGGGCTTTTTGGGATTTAAAGCCTTTTTGTACAAAAAATAGCGACCGATTGATAGTTTCTGCTATAGAACGAAGACTTTGGCCACTTTCTCTTAGTCTTGAAACAATTTTTCTCTCCTCCGGAGAACAATGATCTTTTCGACCCATGGCTGATTTTTTACTATATATTTTATTATAAATAAAGATAAACAACAGTAAAATAACTAACCTTTTCAAGAAGACTACAGATACTGCGAAAATGTTAAAGAATTGAGCAATGTATTTATTATTTTGACCATGTACTGAAACCACACCCGAACAAAACTAACTCACAATGAAAACAACGGGGAATTCCCAGTTTTGTTATTACTTTTAAAGGCATTACCACATTAAACTTATTTAAATAAAAAAGAATTGCCAAGTTTACTTTCCGTTAAAGTAACTAAAATTAAACATAAAGCAAAAATAAGCAGGTGCCCTTATTTTTTCGGCCATATGTGTATATATTGGATTGACGCACAAAAATATCAGAGAGTTACGAACTGGACTATAATTTAGATTACATAATGAAACAAATTAAGAACCCTTCTTTACAACATCAATCAGTTGAAATTATTTTTCATTTTATTGATACATCGTAATGCAGGAAAGACAAAAAGGTCAATTATGTAACATCACAAATTAAATATAACATTTTTTAATACAATATTAAACATAAAAAATAATAATATAGGATGATTTTTTAAGACTTATGTTTTTCAGGTTGGCAGCACTGGTCAGTAATGGCGTCCAAACGTCATCTGTCTAAGTGAAAAGTGTACAGTATGCTCTGCCATTTCATCAAGGAATGACGAATAACCTACCACAACGTCTAATTTTTGGTGAATGGGCCTTACAAAAGCTCAATGAAACTCCGCTGTTTTATCCAAAGTTGTGCTCAGCAATGAGGCTCATTTCTTGCTGAACGAATACGTAAACAAGCAAAACTATCGCATCTGGGGTGATGAACAGGTACATACCGATGCATCCCGAAAAAACGACAGTCTGGTGTGGTTTATGGACTGGTGGCATCATCGGTCCATTTTTCTTCAACGGCAACGATATCGAGCCATGACACGCGTTTTTTTTTTTTTTGACCCAATTGGCTGAGTTGAACTTGGTTGACATGTGGTTTCATCAGGACGGTGCAACATGCCACACTGTTCGTGAAAAAATGGGTATGTTGAGGGATGAATTTGGTGAGCAACTTATCTCTAGATGTGGCCCTGTAAGTTGGCACCAAAGATCTTGTGATTTAACGCCTCTTGATTATTTTTTATTTGGTTATGTCAAGTTGTTAGTCTATGTGGACAAACCGAACACTGTTGAAGCCTTACAGGATAACATAACACGCTTTGTTTGTGGAATACAGGCCGAAATGCTTGAAATATGTGACGAAAAATTGGACCTTCCGAATAAACATTTTGAGACGGAGCCGCTAACAACATTTACATAAAATTATTCTTAAAAATTAATTGGCAAAGACCAATTTATCGATTCCAATAAAAAAAAATTTGAATTTATGATGCAAGTTTGAGTGTTTTATTCGATTTTTAAGAAAACTGCGATTAAAAAATCACCCTATAAAATAAATTTAAAAACGATACAAATTCAAATGTTAATGGCAACGTTTATATTATGGTTCCCCAATTAAATACAGTTATAAAGCAAATAAAAAACGAGTTATTATCAATACTCGTATATATGGAAACAATCTGTTTTGCTCCAAAATCTATTTTGGACGTTCCAAAAACTAACCGAACTGACGCATAGATAGTGCAAGCGATTTGAAGGAAATTATTTTGGCGAAAAATGGCAACCCTATAAAACATATCTTCTAAATTTCACGATTAAATACAGTTATAAAGCAAATAAAAAAACGAGTTATTATCTATACTCGTTTATGTGGAAATAATCTGTTTTGCTCCAAAATCTATTTTGGACGATCCAAAAACTAACCGAACTGACGCATAGATAATGCAAGCGATATGAGGGAAATTATTTTGTCGAAAAATGGCAACCCTATAAAACATATCTTCTAAATTACACGATACCACATTGTTCAGTATTCTGATTTAATTTAGTTAATTTGCGAACAAAAAAATTGATCGCCGTTATGTAATTCAATATTTCCATTTGAAAGGTCTCAGTCCAATTAATATTAAAGCCAAGCTAGTTTCTGCTCTGGGTGAATATGCTCCTTCGTTTACAACTGCAAAATATTGAACAACAGGTTTTAAACGAGGTCGTACGAGCTGACAATATGAACACCGTAATGGTCAACATATTGACCAATTGAGATGTCTACGCCAGACATGGTTAAGTAAATCCACAATATGGTTTTGGTTAACCGTCGATGGAATTGCGTGAGCTAGTTGAAATGATAGGCATTTCAAAAAGTGCTATACCTATACATCGTATATTGACCGAAGATTTGAAGAAAAGAAAGCTGTGCACAAGATGGGTGCCGCGCCTGCTTTCAATTGAGCTATAACAGCGTCGTGAAAATATTTATGTAGAGTGCTTAGCAATGTTTCGCCGCAATACAGACGAATTTTTGCATCAATTTATAACCATGGATAAGACATGAGTCCACCACTTCACATTTGAGACAAAGGAACAGTGAATGCAGTGGACTGGAATGGGAGAATCGTGTCCAAAGAAGGCGAAGATGGCTCCATCTAAAGGCGAAGTCATAGTGTCTGTTTTTTTAGGATGCGCCCAGGATTATTTTTATTGATTATCTTCAGAAACAAAAAACCATCAACGTGGTATTTATTAAGCTAATTATTGCAGCGTTCAGGTGATGAAATTATGGAAAAAGTAGGCATTTGCCAAAAAAAGTAAGTATTGTTTCATCAAGGCAATGCTCCAGTTCACACATCCACTGTTGCGGTGGCCAAAATTGATGAAATAAAGTTCAAATTGCTTCATCACGCACCTTATTCTCCAGATTTAGCTCCCTCTGACTATTTTCTATTTCCAAACTTAAAAAAATGGCTCGGTGGTAAAAGATTTGCCAACAATGAAGAGGTGGAGTCTGAGGTTGTTGACTATTTTATGGAGTTTGACAGTTCTTACCGTAAACAAGGTATAGAAGCTACTGAATACCGCTGAAAAAAGTATATCCAGCTAAAAGAATAGATTACGTTGAAAAAATAAGAACATTTTTCCAACTTTCATGTATCTTTCTTCTTCGGTAGATAAGTTTTGGGACCGTCCTCGTAACTAACACTTTTTACAAGCCTAACAATGCTCTATCATAAAATAAAGAAGTTTATCCCGATTTTAGGTCAATAAACTGACATAACAGTCACCATAGACTACACTCAGGCTGAGCCACTGTTCAACAGGAACTACCATACATTTATACCAGACAGAGATGCGTGGAAATGTAGGACTTCTGGTACAAGACTTTATATCGACCTCTACATTCACGGCTAAAATTAAAATAAACAGGTACGAATTATCATTACTTATATCCGTCATGACGCGACACTGTCTGATTGGAGGACATGCAGTGAGACTGGAGGTTGCGACTGGTGACTTCTGGTGATGAAGAGGAGAAGGAGTCCATAGAACATCTTCTCTGCAATTGCCGGGCCTTGGCAAACAGGCGGGGATCAACACTGGGCTCTTATTTATTTAGGGACCTAGGAGATCTGGACGATATAGATATTGTCCGACTTAAAAGCTTTTGAGACGCTCAGGATGATTTAATGGGGGAAACTACTGACATCCATATCTCTAGTTTCTGTAGTATCACAATGGACTACACAGTCTAAGTGAATCTGTCTATTCAGACTGTAACCTAACCTAACCTAAGGCCCCTAACCGCTGGCATACAAATAAAAACTATGTTAGATAATGCTGCAAACAACAACTTCTATCATGCTAAAGCAAGAGTCTGAATTTTTCTAAAAAAAAAAAGAAAGCCAGGCAACCAAGATAAACAGGTTTACCGCATTATGCGGTATGAAAAATTTGCTTTCGATACTGAATACAACTAAAAATGTTAAAGTGACTAAGTTAAATAGGATAACAAAAAGGACGCATATGAATCTTTAATTGTGTCTGTGTGTGCGTATGTGCGCGCATCTGCGTGGGTGTGTGAATATATGTGTGGGAATTTATAGACTAAGGAGTAAAAGACAAAGTGGTTAATCGTTCTGGTGGATAGAGAAGTGGGAAGACAATGGGAGGTTATTAAATGTTACACTGACATTTTATTCGCCTAATAATGGTGCCGTTGGCGATGTTGGCGATGTTGATGATGGTGATGATGTGCTACACTTTATTCGCAGAGCTTTTTTCGTTGGCCTTTGTTTTCTTTTTTTTTTTTTTTTTTTTTTGTTACATTCATTGTGGACTTCCCTTCAAATGTCAAACTAAGCTAAGGGAGCGTAGATTTACGCTAACCCAAATGCACACACACACACATACACGAAGCACAAACACCCACACATATCGACTGAGATAATAAAATTCATTTTATTTTATTTGCCAAGTTGCGTATACGATGCGAATGAGCGAACAGAGGTTACCAGCAAGGTCACTTCAAGGATGACGCAAACTTATGTGCTCCCCGATATGTTTGCTTACATTTCCTTCTGTGTGCTTGAGCCACACAGCTACTGCACCAGTCGAACAGACAACCCCAACATTATCATCAACATTTACATAGCTGAGCGATCGAAACAAACAGTCAGCCATAAAACAAAAGATTTGCCTTGAAATAGTCCTGAACAATTCATTGAAATTAACGACTTACATATTTATTATTGATGTGTAATACTTAGGCTTAAATTGATTGTGCCAAGCTAGCAATATAAATGATTATCGTTATTATTATCCTATTCGCACCCGGAAAACAATGTTGGTTCTGCCAAAGTGATATTTCTATTTAGGTGCGCAACTGTTTACCGGTAGATGGCGCCAGTTGTAGGTGCTAATCGATTTTGCCATAACCTAAACATCATAAGCCGAGCTTAGGCATATGGTAAACATACCACCTCGATACAATAGTGATTTTCCTCTGACGTCATATTCTTTTGGTTGTGTGAATATGTATGATTTTGTGCGGAATAATCGCCATATGTGGGAAGTATTGATTTTCTTCTTTCAATCGAAGAAAACGGTGGCTAAAGTTCATCGAGAGCTTCAAAACGTTTACGAAGATGCTGCTTTAAGTAAAACTATGTGTCGAGACTGGTTCCGTCGCTTTAAAGACAGTGATTATGATGTTGACGTCCGTTCGCGTGAAGGAAGAAGAAAATCCTCTGAAGACACTGAATTGACGGCAATGGAATGACTAGATTCGTAAACAGCCTCGAAAAATTAACAGTTTCGCCATGAAGAATTCCGAGCTTTGCCAGAAGGATGGAAAAAAGTAGTAGCTAGGGATGGGTAATATATGTATTAAATGAATCATTTGAAAACATGTTTTTATAATAACGTTGAATTTTTATAAAAAAAAAACAGCGAGAGCTTAGTTGCTCACCTAATAGTTAAATATTAGGACTACAATTTCGACAACATTACATGATTTTGTCTGAGCAACCAATAAATAAATAAAAGTTAAAATAAATAAATAAAATAAAATAAATGTAGGACTTCTAGTACAAGGCTTTATATCGACCTCTACACTCACGGCTAAAATTAAAATAAACAGATACGACGTCTCATTACTTGTATCCGTCATGACGCGACACTGTCTGATTGGAAGACATGCAGTGAGACTGAAGGTTGCGAATGGTGACTTCTGCAAGCTGTGGGGTTAATAATAGTTAAATATTAGAACTACAATTTCGACAACATTACACGATTTTGTCCGACCAACCAATAAATAAATAAAATTTAAAATAAATAAATAAAATAAAATAAGTAAATCAATCGTAAATCAAATCGGACAAAATATACATTTTGCTACTCTACATGAATTCACTATCATCCTGGATAGTTACGTAGCTTGTTGGGGTCATATGCATAATATAGAATGGGTATTCATCACTGCAGGCGATAGGTGACGCAACACGGCGCTGAAAAGAAAAAATTTGCTGAAATACAGGGTGTCCGTCGGGAAGGTATACCACTTTGTTTTGCCGCCATTTTGGTAAACATTAGTCTTGACAGTTCATATTTGGCAGCCGTGAAGCAGAGACCTGGCAAATTTATTATGGAAAAATATTCGATAAACCAACGTGTTTTAATAAAACGTTTTATCGAAATCAATCATCAATTACTGTGACGTTGAGAAAATTACGTGAAATTTCTGGAAGAAACAACGTGCCAACAAGACGCACTATTTATCGTGCAATGAATGATTTCGAAGAAAGAAGGTCTGTAGCTGATAGGGCTAAGCATGGACCACAACGTACTGCAAGATCGGCTGAAAACATTACTGCTCAATTCAACGCCGTGCTCAGGAGCTTGGTCTTCAAAAAACAAATTTTGGCCAATATTTTGCACAAGGGTTTGCATTTGTTTCCATTTAAGATTCAGTTGACACAAGAGCTTCTTCGATAATGAAGTACGAGTATTTGAAAACATTGGTTCGATTTTCATTTGTGACGCCTAACAATTAAACCAAAACGTGTTAGGTTATGGCGTAGCTCTAATAAAAGTTCCCAAAACAAATTAATATCCAGCAAACTCCATTTTCCGCTGGTGCCCCAGGTCATTTAACCTGATTGCACCAGACTTTTTTATAGGGTTATGTCATGCAAGAGGTGTACAAAACGAAACCAAGGAATTTAGCTGAATTGAAGCAGTCTATTGAAACAATAATTGAGACAATTCCGTATGAATAATTTTCTGATCAGATGTCCCATATGCGTAAATGGGGATGGAGGTTATTTGCGGTCTATCAACTTCAAAAACAAATATTCGCCAGATTTAGCTCCCTCGGACTATTTTCTATTCAAAACTTGAAAAAAAAATGGCTGGGTTCTAAAAGATCTGCCAACAATGAGGTGGTGGAATCTGAGGTTTATAGCTATTTTAAGGAGTTTGACAGTTCTTACTATAAATAGGGTATAGAAACTATTGAATATCGCTGGAGAAAGTGTATCGAGCTAAAAAGAGATTATGTTGAAAAATAAAGAAGTTTTTTGCCAATTATTTTTTTGTCTTCTTTGTTAGGTCGGCTAGTTTTGAGACCGTTCTCGTACTGTTGGCATGTAAACAATTCAACAAACATTGAATGTTTTAACGAAACTCTGCACAATCCCATATATAAAGCCCGTGGAAAAAAGGTCACAGCTTCATTTCTTTAAACAATTAAGAGCATATTCTCCAGACTTAAATCCAGTGGAGTGAAATTAACTAAAAAATATGAGGCAGTAAATGCGTTAAAGATTACCCTTCGCCGGGAATGGAACAAAATACCGTAGCCCACATTCGTGTAGCGTGTGAAGTGTTCCCGGGCAGACCTGTTGCTATTGTCTGCGCTAAAGGTGGATATTACGTACAATAATATGTTCTTTTTAAAATTTGGAATATTTGTAAAATATCGAAATTAAAATCAACAAAATTATAACATTTTAATTTGGAAACAGTTCAAGTCTCGACAATCGTAATCACGGGTTCAAGCACCAATGCAATTATCCCTCTTTCTACCACAACCACACAATATACCCTAACATAAAACTCCGTTCAGAACAACAACAACATCACAACATCATCATCACACTGCAACGTCATGCAAAACCGGCACTAATGCCCGTTACTTCATCGTCATAATTGGGTATAAGTAAAAAAGAATCACCATTACCGAAGTCAGTCGCCAGCAGGCGGTCAACCAGGAAGGTCGATCGCTAATCACCGGACAACACGGGACTCACGAGAAGAAAACTCCCGCCGCAAAGTATAAGTAAAGAAGCATCATCGGAGGCAGTCGAAGGAGAAGGTTGTTTCAGCACAGAAGCTTCGACTTACTATTCCTCAGCACAGAAGCTTCGGTTTACTGTTCCTCAGCACAGAAGCTTCGGCTTACTGTACCTCAGCAGAGAAGCTTTGGCTTACTGTTCCTCAGCACAGAAGCTTCGGCTTACTGTTCCTCAGCACAGAAGCTTCGGCTTACTATTCCTCAGCACAGAAGCTTCGGCTTACTGTTCCTCAGCACAGAAGCT
>JAHXMU010024532.1:0-27327 GCA_019455685.1 Philornis downsi
TGTTTGTCGATGTTTGCTGGCCTGAGCCGCATTTTGTGTTTTTCTTTTCGTTTTTTTTTTTGCGCTTTAACATCGATCGGCTCAATTGCGGCAAGCATTGTTATTGTTAAGCGACTCCGTTGTCACATTCACTTTCAGAGTGTTTGATGGAAAATTAACATGCAACTGTGTTATGCTGGCTGTGGTTGGTTCAATCAATGCGGATGTATCGATTAGAGGCGGGCAATAACAGTTTGTGGTCCTCCTCTTCAAGATTATGACATTTTATTATTATAAATATATTAGTTTTTTCTTGTGGTCCATTATGGGAAGGTCGATTATTTAGTTCCTGATCCAAAATAGTTGCTGATCAGCGTCTATGAAGAAAATTTCATATTTTCATATAGAAATGTGCCTTCATACTTTACACTTTTTCTGTATGAAAAGCGTCAATGATAGCGTTTTTCCAAATGAAAAGTGACACCAAATGAAAGACACCTTTCTGTATGCAAAATAGCTATGAAGCCAGTTGTTTGAACACGAAAAGTGTTTCTACAATAATAGATGAAGACACTTTTCTACCTATATATGAAAAACACCTATGGAGACAGTTTTCTAAATACGAAAAGTGTTTCTACAATCATAGATGAAGACAAATTTTCCATACGAAAAATAGCTATGAAGACAGCTTTCCATATGAAAATTGTCTATGTAAATACGTAAAGTGTTTCTGCAAGAGTTGGCGAAGACACTTTTCTATATGAAAAGTAGCTGTGGAGACAGTTTTCTATGTGAAAATTATCTGTGTAAACACGAAAAGTATTTCTGCCATAATATATGAAGACGCTCTTCCATATAAAAAATAGCTATGAAAACAATTTTCTTTATGAAGTTTCTCTATGTAACACGTAAAGTTGGCGAAGACACTTTTCCATATGAAAAGTAGCTATGAAGTCACTTTTCTACATGAAAATTATCTATATAAACCCGTAAAGTGTTTCTGCAAGAGTTCCCGAAGACACTTTTCTATATGAAAAATAGTTAGGAAGACAGTTTGTTATATGAAAATGCTCTATATAAATAAGTAAAGTGTTTCTGTAAGAGTTCCCGAAGACATTTTTTTTAAATGAAAAGTTGCTATGGAGACAGTTTTCTATATGAAAATGATCTATGTAAACAAGTAAAGTGTTTCTGCAAGAGTTGGCGAAGACACTATTCCATATAAAAAATAGCTATGAAGACAGTTTTCTATACGAAAATTATCTATGTAAACACGAAAAGTGTTTCTACAATAATAAATGAAGACACTTTTCCATATGAAAAGTAGCTATGAAGACAGCTTTCTATATGAAAAGTATTTTTGTAAACAGGAGAACTGTTTCTGCAAGATGATGTTTTTGCATATTTTTCTGTAAGAAAAAGGTCTGCCAGAACACTCTTTTTTTATTGCATAAGAAAAATTTTCATCAAGGCACTTTTCTATATTAAAAATGTCCAAGTTGCGCGCTCATTTGAATTATGTTGCACTCTGATTGACTACGTATTATGTAGGATAGTGCCACCCTTATGAATAGGCCTTTTGTTGTCTGAACAAATAAGACTTCTTCTCAACTTTTAAGAACGCTGCAATGACATATCAGAAGTATCGGTCAACGATGCCTCTGCATGGATGAATTTTGTTTAATATGGAATAACTGTGTTTATTGGACCTTTACTAGGGACTAGACAGAAGTATTTATATACGAGCCAAATTGGAAATTTGTATAGGAGGTATCGGAAGGGGTATCTTTTTTAACAAGTACAATAAAACAATTTAATAGGCAAAAGTTTGCGTTGTTGTGTTCTTCGAATTAAGAGTTACAAGTGATAAACTGAATTTTGGAAAATTGGCAAATTTTTATGGGAGATATCAAAAAGGATGGGTGACTACAGATCACTTACAATCTCCGAAAATGCTTGAGCATTTGGCAGGAGGCAAATGGGAGAAGAACGAAATAAAAGATAGATCCATTACATACAGGGTGTCCGTCGGGAAGGTATACTACTTTGTTTGTTTACGATTTTTGATTAAATGAAAGAGAATGGATCTTATATTGATAAATGTTTTATTAAATGCCGGCAATTATGCATGAAATACAATATCAAATAAATGTCCACCTCTGTTAGTCTCACAAATGCGAGCCCTTTTGAGCATATTTTTCATTACATTGTCACACATTTCACGCTGTATTTTATTAATTTCATCACGAATATTTTGTTTGAGTTGCTCAAGCGTTACTGGTTTGTTTGCATACACCTTGCTTTTCAGATATCCCCACAAAAAGAAGTCTGGAGCAGTTAAATCAGACGCCAATCAGGAGGCCAATCAACATCACCATTTCTTGAAATAACTTGTTGTGGAAAGAGGTCTCGCAGTAATTCGATTGTAATCCTGGCTGTATGTGATGTGGCACCGTCTTGTTGATACCACATGCTAATAAAGCCCAAAGAATGCAGTTGTGGCGTTAAAAAGTTTGCAAGCATATCACGATATCGCTCCCCATTCACAGTTACCGTTACGCCGTTTTCAGTTTCAAAGAAGTAAGGTCCAATGACTCCTCCTGATCAAATTGCACACCAGACTGTCATTTTAATGAATGCAAAGGTGACTGATGAATAATTAGAGGGTTTTCGATTGCCCAGAACCGACTATTCTGTTTATTCACCTATCCGTTCAAATGAAAAGTGTGCCTCGTCACTCATTATGATTTTTCCATGGAAATCGGGGTTGTTATGGGCGAGCTGCAACATCCTATTGGCATATGTACGGCGGCGTAAATGGTCTTGTGGAAGAAGCTCTTGTGGCAGCTGAATCTTAAATGGAAACAAATGCAAATCTTTGTGCAAAATTGTAGCCAAAGTTGTTCTTTGAAGACCAAGCTCCTGAGCACGGCGTCGAATTGAGGTTGATGGATTGTTTTGAACACTTTCTTGAGCAGCAGTAATATTTTCAGCCCATGTTGCAGTACGTTGTGGTCCATGATTGGCCCTATCAGCTACAGACCCTCTTTCTTCGAAATCATTCACTACACTATAAATAGTGCGTCTTGTTGGCACGTTGTTTCTAACAAAAATTTCACGTAACTTTCTCATCGCTACAGTAATCGATGATTGATTGTGATCAACTGTTTTAATGATTAAAACACGTTGGCTTATCGAATATTTTTCCATAATAAATTTGCCACGTCTCTGCTTCACGACTGCCAAATATGAACTGTCAAGACTAATGTTTACCAAAATGGCGTCAAAACAATGTAGTATACCTTTCCGATGGACACCCTGTATAAAGAGCCTGAAGCTAAAGTTATCAGCGCACTCCTTTTACATTGTAGTCGCGCAATGTTATGAGATATTGTGAAATTCGTGCATAAACGTCATGGCCGCCAGGAGTCGTACGGCAAAAGCTGAAATCATGAAAATAGTAGAGTTCATTTTCTCACGGAAAATAATGCAAATTCGAATTTTCGAATGTAAAAAGGATTTCATTTCCTGTTCGGAATGGAAAATCTGGTCTACATCTCAAAGAAAAAGAAAAGAGGAAACTAAAAGAAAACATGCCTCTTGGCGTATATCTGCATCTTAAAAACGAATTTTATGAAAATCGTCTTTTCAAGGGAAAAACCAAGGACGAGAGTGAACAAAGACGACGTCATGCTTTGACTAAAGTGCAGTGGTTATAATAAAGTAAGCTGTGTTTTCCGAAATCCGAGTTGTTAGGAACTCAACCGAATGTGAGATAAGAAAGTGTCACATCTCTGATTAAATTATTAAAGAATCATAGAAAATACCTCGAAGTCACTGACTGGCAGAAATTCAACTTCTGATTTGATGATTCTTTAAAATGTACAATCACGCATACGAAGTGGCAGATATTTGGTTCAACACAAAATCCATTTCAGTTTCATATTAATTAAGCATAATAATAAAATCGGTTTTATTGGGCAGCAACATAAAAAAATACATTAACAAATTTTAACAGCAAGGCCATCATGGTGTTTATGGAATATTTTAATTATAAATAAATAAATTTTTATTATACGAGTATATAACCATAATGACTCCATATCCATCCCAAGTCTTTGTATTTATTATTCTACCCTCAAATGGGAATTAACTCGTAATATCCTTTGCTGTGCATGAAACTGAAGATCTAAAGATTAGAATGACAATATTTATATATTCTACGCATGCCACTGAATCTAGCGGTCCCCAGGGAGGTCGATTAATTCATTTGAAGCCACAGGTTACCATATGAAGATGAACCGTCATGTCATCTCCAATTTTGGTATAATAACTAGCATAACATAAGAAAAAGCCTGTGGTTCCGAAAGCAATTACAAGTTCACACGATTATTTAAACCTATTCAAATATTTATGTATAATTTGAGACTATTGTTGCCGACATTGTTGAAGTTGTTGCCGTTGTTGTTGTTGTTGTTGTTGCGGTGTCCAATTCCCCTGCCAATAGACAGACAAACGATCAGTAAGCGAGGATGAATGTTTAGCTGGTAACTTGACAAACTAACGAATACCGAAACGAGCGGAGCCCACCAGTTCAGATTGCAGCAGATTCATTAACAAAAGTGACGATAATGGATGGTATAAAGTGGCATCAATATACACGAGTTGTAAACATGGCCAACTTGCTAGCCCAGGCCAGGCAGGCCAGGCCAAGCCATGTGGGGCACGTTATGCCAGAACAGCGTCAAATACAGGCGGCTGGGTATTTAATACTACTACTTAGTGCCGGCAGTGGAAGCAGGCGCTTTTTGTTTGTTGTTGTGGAGGAATTGCAAAACTATTTGCCAAAAAGAAGAGAAGCAAGTAAACGGCTTAAAGTGTCTAAAATAATTATGCCGACACAAAAGTTACGATACTTTTTGCCAAGTGATTTTACTTCTTTGCTTAGTTTTGGACAATTTTATGAGACAGAGAGGAAGATGCCGGTGATGATCAGACGAAAA
Organism: Philornis downsi; assembly: GCA_019455685.1. NCBI lineage: Eukaryota > Metazoa > Arthropoda > Insecta > Diptera > Muscidae > Philornis > Philornis downsi. The sequence goes on from JAHXMU010024532.1 coordinate 4,983, forward strand.
GGAAAAACAAAATCTAACATATTGAAATGCGATTCTAAACATATAATAATATCTGTACTTAACTTGAGCGTTGAGGATTGAAGGAGACTTAGCATTTGAATCGTGCGGAGGGGTATTAATTAAATGACTTAAATAAGTTGTACTAACAATTGTAGCCAAAGTGCCAATCATCATCTGCAGCATTTACAGCACACGGATCCGACCCGTCATCATCAATGAAACGTTCGATCGATCGGCCGATGAATGGAATCGATTGCATTGCATGTAAGAATGATGCCTAAGGCTAAATTATTAACGATCGCATGAATATGAATTTGCCACTTGTAAATGCAACCCTCGATCCCCCCACCATATGAGTTCACATATCCAAGTATCGATGCATGAATACGATTTAACTTAGCAGTACTTAAAAATGTTGGAAAGGAGGTTACTACGACAATTGTAAAGTGTAAGCCATTGCTTGAATTAAACTACCTTTATGATGTTCGAAAATATTTCGTTAATTAGGGAATCGTTTGTATAAAATTAACATTATTAAAATTAATAAATTCTTAAAAAGATCGCAATTTACAATGTAGCGATTATAAAAGTTGAAACATTTGGACGTTTTTTCCAGTAGGGGTTTTATGACAAATCAAACTGCCAAACTATGGGGTTGTTCGAAAAGTTTGTTCGAATAATTCGTTAGTTCACCATACGTCACTGTTCATGACGTAGAGTTTCTTCAAACACTATCATAACTTTCTCCCATCCCCTTAGGCATATTGTGCTGTATTATTTCCGAAAAGGAAAAACGGCTGCTGAAGACAGCCAAAAAATAAAGACTGTTTATGAAGAAAACGGACCAAATTAAAGAACTTGCTGAAAATGTTTTTAAAGATAACGTAACGGACGCTTGCAGATCAGGACGACCAAAAGAAATTGTTTCCGAGGAGGTGAAAGATTTTATCATTGTTAATCCCCCTGCAACAGTTAGGGAAATAACTGAAATAATTAAAAAAAATCATTTTCTACCATTTACGGAGTCATAAAAGAGCTCGGATTTGGGAGCGAACTCGACGTTTGGGTACCTCACACTGCCCTACCGAGGTCTCTCACTGCCTTGCGGACCCGTTAGAAACTGTCAGAGCTTGGGTGGGAGGTATTACCTCACCCACAGTACTCCCCAGACCTCGCCCCATCTATCTATCTATCACCTATTTCGCAGTCTGAGCAACCACTTGAAAGATTTGAATTTCCTTAACGACGAGGAAGCAAAAAAATTCAACGCTTTTTTTCAGAAAAACCACGCTAGTTTTATGAGAGAGGAATTAAAAAGCTCCCAGAGAGGTGGGAAGAAGTTATTAAAAAAGAGAGAAATTATATAATAGATTAAAATAATTGTTTTCTTGTATATAAATTTGTAAATACATTTATTTTAAAAACCGAATGAACTTTCCGAACAACTCAATATGATGACACTTTTGTCTTTGGAAATTGATCACGTAAATGAAATCCAAAAATCAGCGTTTAACGAGAAATGTGTTTGATCCACTCGCTACACCCTGTGGTCCACATAATAGCGTCTACCGAATGTACAATTTAGCATAACATTGAACAATTTGAAATTCAATTTTCATTACTAAATAATAAGCGACCAAATAGACCACATCCAGCGAATGCTGAAGAAAATTATGCGGCAGTTGACGACAGGGTTCTGTTGCTGTTGCTGTTCTCAACAGACTTCACGTATGCAACATTTCGGCTTATAACACGTAAGGGCATGCAAAATTTAATTTCAATTCTTGTAAAAATTTAATCCGACCAATCTTTTGAATCGCCACCGCTTCACTCTTTGGGCTCTTTAAATACAGGGTGTTGCGACAACTGCACTACAATATAAAATTGAAACTTTTTTTAATCAATGCATTTTATTTATTGTTTTTATTGTATAGAAAATTCAATTTTATTTTATATAACTGATTGGTTTTGAAGATTATAGACAGTAAATGATCTACATGCTCATTCGCGTATATGCGACACCTGAGCAGAAAATTATCCTTTGCAGGATCGCATTAATTATTGTTTTAATGAACTGATTCAATTCAGAAAAATTTCTTAGTTTTGTTTTGTACACTTCTTGACTGACATAACCCCTTAAAAAAATATTATGCAGTCAGGTCAGGTGACCTCGGGGGACAGTGGAAAGTGTAGTTTCTGGATATTAATTTGTTTGGGAATTTTCATTGGGGCTCCGCCATAACTGGTCTGGCTATGTGTGCAATTGCTTCATCTTCGGGACAGATCTGGGTAAGACAAACTTCTTTAACATCTTTAAATAACGGTCCCCGTTGACAGTAGCACGGTTCGTGCGCACCCTGTACTTGAGAAAAATCCAATGTTTTCGGCGAGAATGATGTCAAGCAATATTTGCATATTTGGTCTGAAGATCAACTAGAAGAGATGTAAGACATAACACCATATTCAGAACTTGGGTGGGAGGTATTACCTTGTCAAAAACTTTCGTTTGACTTGGAAATGTACAATTAAAACAATTGAATTCAGAAAATAAATTGTTTGAATCACTTCTTCCCATCACAGTCCTATGTCAAGAAACAAAACTACATTAAGTTTCAGTTATGATTTAGATTAAAAACCGAAATTGCGTAAAACTCTTTTTCCGGCTTACCAAATCCAAATATTTGTTCATTATGTTTTGATGGAGAAACCGAATCACTTTAGGCATTCAGTTTCGTTTTAGATAAGAAACGAATTAATGTCTGTATAAAGTATTGGTTTTGTATTACTGGGATCAGGAACGAACTAATACAGTTTTAAATAAATTTCCAATACCGAAACCAAAACGTAATGCCATATCAGACCATCCTCTTAATTATTTTACGCTCTCAAAAGTGGTATATACTATGGAGTTGGCAGTATTTTTAACAATTTATTAATTGTTGACCCTAAATAGCCAAATAAATGCTAACTTTTGGCACAACATTTTGCCGCTAAAGAAGTAACTCATTTAAATCTAATTAAAAAATTACGGACGTGCCACACATTGGACAAAGTCGTTGTTTCTTTTCAAGAATCTCGGCGTTGTCTTACATGTTGCATGCATCAAAGCAAACAGCTTAACAACATTACTACGATGCTTGTACTGTAAGTATGTGTTGCATGTAACATGTACACCCCATAACAACCAACAACAACAACAGCAACATCAGCAACGGCGGCAGCAACAGCATTACACAAATGCAGTCTTCTTTGTATGGCAGTTACTTGTACTTATGTCTACAGATCGTGTTGGACCTTGTGTGTTAGATTTTGTGTTAAATCATGTTGTTCCCCACAGATCCAACAAAAAGCCGCTAACTATTTGAATTTCGGGCTGGGAGTTTAGAACAAGGAGTGTACGACCGACTGTAATGCTACGTACCAGCACTGGTAGAAACAACGTACAATCATCATCAGAGCAAATTGTCCACGATGAAGGCCCACATCCATCTAACTACCAGGGTTTTTGGGGCTCTTTCGTTTAAGGTTGATTGTTTGGAGTGGCATGTACGACGTGTACAAGAAGTCGTAGACCTTCTTGCCGCGGTGTCATCTTCTGGCGGAGGCAGAGATAAGCGGCAGCAGCAGCTGCAGCCGCACCAGGTCTCTGCCGATCGGAACATACGTATTATTAGACTGACACAAGTCGTGCACGATTTTTTCATCATTTTTTTTCAACGACGTTTTATTAAAGTGTCTGCCTAAATGGGAAACGACACAACAACTTTAGACGCGACACTGGTAACAACAAAGTACCACCAGCAACAACAACTCCTTATAAAACCTTTGGAACTCGAACTGAAAATGCGGCGCTGTGGAGTCAAAGTTTTGAATATGAGTGGCAGTTTGTTGCCGTAGTTGTTGTCTCTGTTGTTGCTGGGGTTGTGTTGCTGTTCATGTCATTAATGAAAAATATGATTATCTGTGGAAAATACATATTTTATAAATCGGCGAATGAATTGTTACAGTCTGCGATTCTTTTTATTTTTTTGGGCGACTTTGGTCGGTGTTTCTTTTCAGTTCGTTTTAAATTATGTTTAGCGGCATTAGAGTTTAAATCACAAATATAATTATGTGGAAACATTAGTACTTGTTTGTTAATTAAAAAAAAAAAAAGAAAGAAAAAATACAAATACAAAATAATTTTATGCTACATTATGTAGCACTGCAGCATGTGAAGAATGTGTAACTCATGGAAAGGATAATGGTTCATCCCCTTCGATGTAGGTCGTTAATGTTTGCGGCATCGGAAAATAATACACCAGATATTCTAATGAAAGTGATACAGCAGCAGAACATATTCAGGTCTACAAATTGGTACGACTTGAATTTTCAACTTAGTATACATACTGAGTGAGTGAGAAATTGTTATATGTAAACTATTGTGAATGGCGATTTTTAATCGTAGTTTTTTTAAAAATCGAATAAAACAGTCAAATTTGTATCATATATTAAAATCTTTTATTGGAATCGATAAATTGGCCTTTGGCATTTAATTTTTAAATATAATTTCATGTAAATGTTGGCCTAAAATATCCATTCGTAAGGTCATATTGTCGTCACTTTTTCGAGCATTTCGGCCTGTATTCCACGAATAACGCGTGTTATGTCATCTCCACATAGACTAACGACTTGATATAATCCCACAAACAATAATCAAGAGGTGTTAAATCGCAAGATCTTGGGGGCCAACTCACAGGGCCAAATCGAGAGATAAGCTGCCCGCCAAATTCATCTCCCAACATATCCATTGTTTCACGAGGAGTGTGGCATGTTGCACCGTCCTGATGAAACCACATGTCAACCAAGTTCAACTCAGCCAAATGGGGCGAAATCGCGAATCGCGAATCATAGCCCGATATCATTTGCCGTTCGTCTTTGAAGAAAAATGGACCGATGATGCCACCAGCCCATAAACCACGACAGACTGTCGTTTTTCGGGATGCACCGGTAATTCATGTATGGCCTGTGGCTATTCATCAGTCCAGATGCGACAGTTTTGCTTGTTTAGGTATCCGTTCAGCAAGAAATAAGCCTCATCGCTGAACACAATTTTTCGATAAAACAAAAAAAAAAATTTCAGTTAGCTTTTGTAAGCCCCTTTCACCAAAAATTAGAAGTTGTGGTAGGTCATTCGGCTTCAATTCTTGCGTGAGTTGAATTTTATAGGCTTGCAAACCCAAATCGATGTGTAAAATTTTCCCTGCAGTTGTGGTAACACATGCCCAATCGCTGAGAACGGCGACGAATTGACATTTCACGATCGCCATTAACACTGGTCGCTACGGCTGCAATAGTTTCTTCGGCACGCACTGTCCGCATGCGAGTCGATGGTTTTATGTGAAACAAAATAAATTTGGTGCGAAACTTGGAGATAACAGCACGAATTGTTGATTCAGCAGGTCGATTATGACGACCATAAAACGGTCGTATCAAACGATGCACATTTGTCACAGAGCACGAATTTTGATAATAAATTTCAACGATTTGCAATCGTTGCTCGTTTGTTAGTCTTTCCATGATGAAATGGCAGAGTATGCTGTACACTTTTCACTTTGACAGATGACGTTTGGGCGCCATTAGCAACCAGTGCTGCCAACCTGAAAAACTTAAATCTTAAAAAATCGCCCTGTATTATATCGGTGATTATTGGAATTAGTCGTTTTGAGATATTAAGTGATTTTGGAAAATTATGAGATTATGTTATAACTTTCAAAATATACCAAGTTTTGAAATAGTGCTGAGATAACAAGGTGTATCTTGAGGACATTAACGACAATAACAAAAATCAAGTCCCTACTTATAGCAATATTTAGGATGCTGAAGATGGTATTTTGGCGAACACCGAAATAGCCAGCCAGCTGCGCCAATATAAACAGTTTCGCAAGTTTTTGAGAAATATTCTATTAGCAACAGTAAATAATTGCTAACAGAAAAACGATCTTGAACCAAGTAAAAACCAAGATCATTAATATTAAGGGATGTAATGTAATTTTTCAAAAATCGCCATTTAGCAAAGTTACTACAACCCTAGAACTATATCGAATTTTGGAATGGGGAATATACATACATACATATATATGTCAAAATAACTACAATAATAATAATCAACAAACCTGACTACAGCTACGAGAGTGGTCCCAAAACTAGCCGAACTGAGGTATAGATGGTGCCAGTAGTTTGAAAAAGAAAAATATTTTGGTGAAAAGTGGCTACCTTAAAAAATATGTGTTTCAAGTTTCAAGGCGCCATTTTGTTTAGTAGTTTTATTTGACCCATCAAAAGTAGACAATCTCAGTAAATTTTTGAACTTGGGAAAAATTCGTCACCGTTATGTAACTCAATATTTCCATTTGAAAGATCTCATTCCCACCAATATTAAAGCCGAGCTAGATTCTACTCTGGGGGAGTCTGCTCCTTCGTTAACGACTGCAAAATATCGGGCAGCAGAGTTTAAATGAGGCCGTACGAGCTGCCAACACGGACGCCGTAGTGGTCGACCAATTGAGGTGTCCACGCTAGATACGCTTAAGAAAAACCACAAAATGGTATTGGAGCTAACTAAAATGTTAGGCATTTCAAAAAGAGCTATACCTCGCCTATTGACCGACGATTAGAAGATGAGAAAGACGCGCTTGCTTTCAATAGAGCAAAACCTGCATCTTGAAGATGTTTCAGTGTAGTGTTTGTTAAAGTTTCACCGCAATAAAACCGAATTTTCGCATCGATTTATAACCATGAATGAGACATGGGTGCACCATTTCATAACTGAGACAAAGGAATAGTCAAAGCAGTGGACTGAAATGTGAGAATCGTGCCCAAAGAAGGCAAAGACGGTTGCATCGGCGTCTGTTTTTTTGGAATGCGCATTGGATTAGTTTTATTAATTATCTTCAGAAAGGAATCGGTGGGTTCAACGTTGAATATTATGCTAATTTATTGTAGAGTTTAGGTAATGAAATTATGGAAAAAGTCCGCATTTGGCGAAAAAGATATCGTTGTTCCATCAAAACAATGCTCCAGTTCACACATCTACTATTGCGATGGCCAAAATTAAAGAATTAAAGTTCGAACTGCTTCATTGCGCACCTTATTTGCAAGATTCAGCTCCCTCGTACTATTTTCTATTTGCAAACATGAAAAAATGTCTCGGTGGTAACAGATACGCCAACAATGAAGAGATGTAGTCTGCAGTCGATGGCTGTTTTAAGGAGTTTGACAGTACTTACTCTAATATCATAATGTTCGAAAATATTCAAACATCCGCATTGATTTCATCCTTTACGCATTCCAAATATTTGGAATTGTGGATAAAATTGTTAAAATTTCTTTATATAAAAATTCAGTATTCAGTAAAATCACAAAAATTTTTATCAAAACAAGTAATTTCGAACATTTTCGAATATATTAGAACGTTAAACATAACTGTAATATTGAATATTGCTGGAAAAAGTGTATCAAGCTAAAAAGAGATTATGTTGAAACATAAAGAAAAATTTTCCCAACTTTTTTGTGCCTTCTTTGTTAGGTCGGGTAGTTTTTGGACCGCCCTTATATAATCTATATTTAGAAGTTGATGATTGTGCTTTGCAACGAGATTTGGTGCAGACCGGTCGGCTAGTTTTCGTACCACACGTAAGTCGTTTTTCCTTATAAACACAGATATCTACTGCAACGATTAATCGTATAATTAGAATAGTTTTGTGATTTTGTGTTTCATGTATTTTGTCACTGAGAAAAATTTCTTTCATTTACATAGAATATATTGAATCAAATATTTCGGACTTTATACTTACGCCCAACATCCTTTTGCTGTGGAACAAAAATGTCCGGGATGCCAGAAAGGACGTTCAGAAATTCTTCTTAATACTTATCAAATAAAGTTGGACATAGATATACAGAAAATAAGCAAAATTTTATTTTATCAAATGTAGTCATTCTCTTAGAAATTATAAAGAAATCATTATCTTTGATAAAGCGGTCAATTTCTGCGATTGACACTCTTACGGGCATGTTAGTGCAGCCAGTTTCCATTCGCACCGCTACGTTTAATGAACCATCAGGCGTTTATGCTGAATATTACTGTATATATAGCGAAATAGAATGAAAAATGTGAATGTAGGAATGTATGGGTTAAATAAGACAATTTGTATTGGTGGTATAAGAAAGAGATTAGCTATCCGATTAATGTTTTCAAACTTAACGAAGCATTATTGTGCAATTCCGTTGAGAAAAACTTAAGTTACTGCAGTCTACGCATAAGGAAGTACGAGGGAAATTCATTCCACGAAATTGCTGAATTTGCATGGTTGTTAGCAGAAGGAAGCGTGGAAACGCTGCACATTTTCATTATTAAATCTAAGTTTTTCCTATGCGGTATGTGTGCCAAATCTGCCTAAGTTCAACACAAATGCTTGAAAAATATCCGCCTAAATATATTAATCATTTGATTAGTGTTCTCTTTTTTAAGTTTTATTTTTCTCTCTTTTTTTCATATCACACAATTTTCAATAGTCATATCCTGCCATGACATATGCTCTAAGAAAGTGCATTGTCTTTTGACCTCTCAACGCCTCAACATTTTGACATAATCCGCCTGAAACTATAATATTTGTAAGCAATGTCAATCTAGCTTGCCATATTTTCTACACTGGACACTCCATTATAAAATCTACATTGCATTCGAAAACATTGTGCTAACGGGGTATTAGTGATTTACCTTTCACGTGTCCGAGTCCAGGATTCATCACTCACCACGTAGAGTAACAGCTAGTCAACGCCGGAACTGTTGGTTGCCTTCTCATTTACGTAAATCGCTCTACGAAGAATAACACATAGGCAAATTCAACTCCTTAGTGTGTTATTGACTCACTTACAATGTGTTTGGGCCTTTGAGTCATCACTCAAGTAATCCACGTTATCGAAAGAAACACATGAGTTTGCGCCGTTGGTCCTGACGACTCTTTGCTCATGTGTTCGGGCTTTAGCCTCTTTTCTCATGTAGTTTAAACTATGAAGAGAGACACCGCTTTGGTTAGCATCTCAGTGAGATCATGTGTACAAATATGGCGTTCCACGTTTCAATGTTCAAACGACGCCTAATTTGCATCATACGACCTACTGGTCCCTTGGCTGTGATCAGCTGGTTCCTAACTTAATCCCTGCCGACCTCAGAGGACCGACCGTACAACTGAAAATATGACTCTAAAATACCATGCGAGAAAAGAAAGATTCAAAAAATTATTGTTAAACTACTAAAGGGTGGCGTGTTTTATTTTAAATTTTGTTATTCTTAAAGAAGTTGATATTTTAATGAATATATGTTTTATACAAAAGCAAAAATTGACCTGAAATACAAATTAATTATCACTGTGCGATTACAGGTTTATAAAGGGTGGTGCATAAGTAAAGTTAACGGCGACTATATTGAATTCGTTATTGTGCATTATTTAATTCTAACTCGTGAATCAATTGCATATTATATAGGAAAAGATGTAACATATGTAAAATTCTTTGCAAAGGCCGCCTAGACATCTCTAACTGCTGAGAACGTCGCCTGGTGGAAGTTTCGTTGTTTTCTTCAATACTTGCTTGCACTCGATCAATGGTCACTTCATTTCGAACTGCACGAAGTCTTCCAGCACACGGAAGATCACAGACAGCCCCTTGTTGCCCAAAACGCTGAACCAATCAGTGGTAAATTGTAGGAGCGCTAGGAGCATTTCGAACATGAAAGAAATTTCGATATGATCTGAATAATAGAATGATGACTTCCAAAGTGAAATTGAACGACTTTGGTTCTTTGTTCTGTGTTGAGCCTTTCCATCATAAATTTTCCAAGTATTATTTAGCTAATTCTGTAAAGAGATGAAAAAAAGACTTAACACAAAATATATTCACTGATCAAATCTTAACGTTACTTATGCGCCACCCTATATAAGTGAACGATTCGATAATATGAATAAAGCAGAAAAAGAATATTTGGATTGATTTGTATGGAAGGTATCCGAAACGATTTTTCTTTAACTTTAATTATACGAATATTATGAATAAAAATCAAGGTTACTCCGCTCTATTAATTAGAAATTGTGGAGAAGAGAATGGTTTCCGAAATATGGACCAATTTGTATGAGAGGTAACATAAGGGGCGTGACAATGCGGTCCGTTTTCCATCCTTAGTTCCAGTTTTAACAAACGCTGAACATGTGCAAAGTTTGTTTTAATTTATAATAAGTGAATAAAAGGTATAATCCTAACAACAAGTGTGAGTTAAATTAGTTATTTGAAAGAAAAAGAATACCAGAAGAGACAATATTGAATTTTGGCATTCATCATACATCAATACAATGGACAAAAATTTAAGTTACGAATTAGAAATTGCAGGCAAAAAGTTGAATTTTAGAAAATCGATCAATCCGTATGCGTGGTATCACAAGGGAAGAGTTGGTATGCTCGTATTTCATTTACAATCCCATAAAACGATGTTGCAAAATGTTAGACTACGCAAAGTTTTAAGAATTTTTATAAGGATTTGCGCCAGTTTTCGTATCCATCCAGACAGACGAATGTAGCTAAATCGACTTAAAAAGTTCTGAAACTCATTTGGTCAAAAGATACTTTTATTGCACTGGCTATCAATTGGACATTCGATTTTTTTCTATACCTTAGATTGTAGTCTGACATTGTTGAAGTGATTGAACCATTTGTACAAATCTAAATAGTTTAATTACCGTCGCTAAAACCTTTAACAACCTAACTACCAAATTTGACGCACAAGGGATAGATTGTTTGGTGGACAGTGTGACAAGATGCTGAAATGTTTAATGGTCCGATCATTTTACAATTCCGTTTCACTGTTGCTCCATGATTGATTGATTGATTTTGCTCTAAATAAATGCAGGATGAAGTCAAATTATAACTTACTGAACTTATCTCATGTAAATTAATAATTATACTTATTATAACTTAATAATGATTGATTTTTCTTACATTGGCCAATTTGTATATAATCTGCCATAACGAGTAGGGCAATTCAGAGTGTTTTCGTCCGCAGAACTAAATTTACAAAATGCCTGATGATTCTTAAATTATAGTGAGTTTAATTCAACTGAATGAAAGGTATGAATCTAGGAATATATGGCTTTTTTACCAAGCATTATTAACGAAATGCAGTTATTTTACGCGTAGCGATTAATTGAAAAACGGAAATGCTTGTTGACTTGCCTTACCATCGGCCTTCATTTATTATAGTAGTGATGAAACCACAAGAGAAAATAAAGTAGCGGTAACCTCCAGATGTTGGCGCCTCTAGCAAATTTTACAAAGATTATAATTTAAGCAGCATTCAAAATGATAGTGACACTTCCTCTAAGTTTTATTGCTAAAAAATCAACAAATTTGTACGAAAACAATCACAAAAGCAGCTGATTGATTGTTTACTTTTTCTCAAATACAGAAACATTGCTTAACGACCCCAACGCTATAGCAGTTTAAGCTTTATGATGTCTTTGTGATCATGAGAATTAATATTCCCAAAGCCATGATAATCACAGATAACTTTTTCAGTTTATTTCTTTTCTATAACCTAATTAACAAAAGTAAAATTATACGAGTATGTTTTTATTATAAGTGTAATAAATAGCTGACGTCACTGTTTACATTTTGACAAATACTTACTACGAATGCTATATGAATTTGCCCGTTATTAAACTATTTAAATGTAAGAGATATTCAAAATTCAATTATTGTACGGATAATTTTATTGCTTACAGTGTTAATTATAGTTTTTGAAACAAAATGGCTTACATTTTCATTGATTGTTATTTATTTGGGAATGAAATTCGAAAATAGCGGCATCTGGTTCTCATTGACATTTTAAGAAAATACGCTATATTTTACAGATTTTTTTCGAGAAAGGCGAAAACGCAAGCTGGAAATGCGATGTGTTTCTAATACTGTAACAGCCAGTCGTGCGTAATTTCCGTTTCATTGATTGCGTTCTAGTAATTTTAATGTCAAGGATACACCACGCTCCGGAAGGCCTATTGTCGAAAATGTCGATAGGAAAATGCAAATCGTCAAATCCTGCCATCACGTAGACACATTTCGATTGACCAGCGGTTAAGTATTGCATAAAAAATAATTAAGAGCCGTTTAAATAGGGATGGATACAAAGAAGAGAAGGATGTATGGGTGTCATACGAGTTAAGTGAAAAATATCTCTTGAACTGCATTTCCATTCACGAATCGCTGCTGAATTGTAACAAAATAGATCCATTTCTTTGGAATGGTGATGAAAAGTGGGTCACTTACGACAATGTCAAGCGAAAAAGATCGAAGTTGAATGGCGGTGTACTAGCGCAAATGGTGGCCAATTGATTGACAGCCAATAAATAGATGATTCCCTGTCAATCCCATCAAATACACAACAAAAGTATTTCTTTGGGATTGGCAGAGAATCATTTATTACAGGAGGTTTTTATGCGCCAATCTTATAGCTCACTATTGTCGGTAATAAAATTCAATAGCAAGTTGAATACGCTTCCGATATAGATATTGTCGAACGTCGAAAATTGTGAGATGATATAGCAATCACCTCAAACATTGAAAAGAATCAATTTTGAGGACCAAAATGTTGTCTACAGCGTCATAAACGTTAATTAAATGATGATCGTGTTCGTATATTATCAACTTAAAACCGGTTTAATGAGAAAATAAGTTTTCGACGAAGAAAAATCTAGTAATAAAGAACAAAATATCTGCTACTACTATTGGCATGTGAACTCGATGAAGGCGGCTGAAAATGAGAACCAGAACTCTTTAAAAATAGATCAAGTGGTAGGGTTAATATCAAAATTTAAATAAAAAAACATCGTTTGCTATTTGAACCAATATAGTAATTTTAGTCAGATGATGTATTACGTTCAGATACATGTACATTCACCTAAAGTCCTTTTGAATTGGTTCAAAGATCGTAATGAAAAGCAAATTTCGTACCAAAATTTGCTTTGAATTAATTCGTATCAAAATTTGCTCTGAATTAATGCAGGATGAGACCAAATTATAATTTACTGAACTTAAATTAACGAAATGCAGTTACAGCTGCGGTCTACGGATTACATTTCCATAAACTGGTCGATTCGTTTGGGCGTACTAGAAGGGCATGGGAACACCGCCCATTTTTTCTTTTTTTTATCAAAACTAAGTATGTCAAATCCATTAAATGCGACCAATTTGACCGAATTCATTTGGTTAAAATATACTACGTTCTTTAAATGCTTCCTTTTCATTCCTTCCGGTGAAGATATAATTAATAATTACCTCAAGCGCCACTTACCCGCTATAGGGTACACAAAATTGACAATATCAATACTAAGTTCAAGTTATACCTAAATACCTAATAGAGTACTCATGTGACCGACCTTGTTAGCATTCCTGCATAGGAGCGATATTCACTGTTCTTCATGTTCATTTACCTTTGTGGCATTGGCTTGATCGTGCAAATACTGCTTAAGTGCTGGTCCTCATACAAGTACTCTTGCTTGTATGCACTTCTTCTTGCCTCTGCCACTAAACTGATCAAATCGCTTTGCGACTTCAATTCAATTTTAGCCAGAGTTAGATTCGGTGCCGTGTACTCCATGTATAAGGTGTGATTTAAGGCCTAATTTGAAGTAACATAAAAATAATTGACTGCTTATTGAAAATCTGCCTGTTGATGATATAATACGAGTATAACTATTGAGATATCTGTTTGCATGTTGTGGTGCTCACTCGTATGTATGGATATGAACATGAGCATGCAAATTATACGAAATGTAGTAATACTTAGTACGATCAGCTAACCACGCCAGTGCTACAACACACACTTGTGTAACTTTATCTTGCGAATTGATTAGGAGAACAACTCCTTAACAGCTTACTTAGTTATTATTTGAAAAGCACATAATGAATACTTGCTACAGGCACCAGCGAGATGATTAGTTCAGTTCGTGGTATGGATTAATTGGGTTATTTGGAGGATAACAGCGATTGGTCATTTCTGGACAAGTTGATAATTGGCGGTTGGTTATAATGATGTAGTAATAATGAGAAGTTTCACACCACATCTTAGTAGTTATATTGGTAATGCAGTGAATAGTAAGAAAGTAACGATAATTAGATATAAATTTATCAATTAATTAATTACGAATAATTTTGTGTACAAAATTATACGTACACAAATTGTTCCAAAGAACAAAACTACATTTTTGTTGTTTTTCTTCACTATTTGCATGAAGAATATCCTAGGACAAGGTTGGTACGAAAGCGATATAAAATTTAGCCGACTTGACGTATAGATGGTGCCAGTAGTTTGAAAAAAATACTTTGGTGAAAAGTGACTACCTCAAAAAACGTGTGTTTCAAGTTTCAAGGCGCCATTTCGTTTAGTATTTTTATTCTACCCATCAAAAGTAAACAATCTCAGTGAATTTGTAAACATGGAAAAAAATTGATCACCGTTATGTAATTCAATATTTCCATTTGAAAGGTCTCAGTCAAACGGATATTAATGTAGAGCTAGATTCTACTCTGGGGGATTCTGCTCCTTCGTTTACGACTGTAAAATATTGGGTAGCAGAGTGTAAACAAGGCCGTACGAGCAGTCAAGACGAACACCGTAGTGGTCGACCAATTGAAGTGTCCACGCCAGGTATGGTTAAGAAAATCCACAAATAGTATTGGATGATTGGATGGTTGGCTGAAGGTGCGTGAGCTAGCTGAAATGACAAGCATTTCAAAAAGTTCTATACATAGTATATTGACAGAAGATTTGAAAATGAGCGAGAGAGAGCTGTGCACAAGATGAGTGCCGCGCTTGCTTTCAATAGAGCAAAAACAGTATCGTTAAGATGTTTCAGTTGAGCGTTTGTCGATGTTTCACAGCAATAAAGCCCAATTTTTGCTTCGATTTATAACCATGGATGAGACAGGAGTCGGCCACTTCACACCTGAGACAAAGGAAGTCAAAGCAGTGGATTGGAATGGGAGAATCGTGTCCAAAGAAGGCGAAGACGGTTGCATCTGTAGGTAAGATTATGGTGTCTGTTTTTGGCATGTGCATGGGATTATTTTTATTGATTATCTTCAGAAAGGAATTAGCGAGAATAACAGTGAATATTATGCTAATTTGTTGCAGCGTTTAAGTGATGAAATTATGGAAAAATGGCCGCATTTGGCGAAAAAGAAAGTGTTGTTTCATCAAGACAATGCTACAGTTCCCACATCCACTACTGCAATGGCCAAAATTAATGAATTAAAGTTCGAATTGCTTCATCATGTGAATAAGGATTCACCACATTTAGCTCCCTCGGATTATTTTCTATTTCCAAACTTGAAAAAACGGCTTGGTGGTAAAAGATTTGCCAGCAATGAAAAGATGCAGTCTGCGGTTAATGGATATTTTAAGGAGTTTGGCAGTAAGAAAATAAAATAAAATAATAATAAAAATAAATAATAAAATAAAGAAAATGTTTCCTAACTGTTTTGTGTCTTCAACTCTAAAACAATAATATTTTTTATTTAAAACCCCGGTTTTTGGTTATTCAACGAACAAAAAGCCGAGTAACCAGTTTTTTTTCATACTTTCTTTTTAGAGAAAAGTTGAGTGGAACTTATCAGCGTAGCTAAATTTGCCCAAACTCACATGTATTGAAATAATTTGCTATTCAACCATCGCGTATTAACCAAATCTATCTGCAAACTACACCAGAAATGTAAGGAACAGCCTGCCAAAGTTTCGTCTTAATCAATTTTATATAAATTTAAATGTTGACATTTATTTATGTTGATGAACCAGAAATGCATACGCTGTATGAGTTTTTATTAATGTAATACAATTTTCGTAATATTAAAACTAACAGCGCACATGACACATTTATTTAGTTGCATATGAACTTATGCTTGATGTGCTCAGTGAGTTATTAATAAGTAATGTCCCAGCAATAAAAAAATGAAAGTTAGTCAAAAAAAAAAAAAAAAAAAAATCAAATTTTCATCACTTCTGTGGATCCAATCCATGCATGTTTACCGTTTCCAACGAAGGACCTTCCTTCCAAAATATAGGTTCTATTCCCATTTATAATTCCTAACAATTAAAGCACAACATTCCAATAATATGCTCTGGAGACGTAATATTTGATAGCCGACGTAAAGAAGCGCCATATAAAGTTTTTTTTTTTTTTTTGGTGAAAACTTTTGTTTATCCTTCTTTATATGATGACCGATATTGTGGATTGCAATTAATGGTACAGAGTGTATAAACTTCGATTCTACGGAACATTAGATGCCTTTGCAGTTCGGTGTCTGCTCACTGATTTTCTGTGGAAGGTATCAAATTCATCGGAATCTGCGAGAAGATTTTGTGATAAAAACAAGCCATAAAAACGATGTTTCAAAAAACAATTGTAATGCCATTATGTACTCGTACAGTCCGCGCCACCAGAATAGCCTCAAGCATTTTGACGGAAATAACTGTGAAGTGCAGCAACAACAACAGGAGGAGGGGGCTGTGACATTAGTTTTATTTTGAAATCAATCATTGCAAAGAACAGAGCATCAAAAATTAATGCAAAATATTTCTCGTTTTGCGACGCCTACTACTTTTGTTTTTTTATCAGCAAAAAAGTGTACATAAAAATACGCCACCAGAATAGGATCAAGAGAGTAAACGATAGATAATTGAGTTAGTTTTTATAAGCTTGTTGGAAAAGCAAGTTTTATCAGTTTATACGCCTAAGTTAATTTGACTAAAAGATTATGTGTTGCTGTAAAGTTTTTAGCACCGAAGAAAAAACGAAGATTTTAGTGGTACATAATGAAAAGCTTACAACTCGTCAAATTGCTGAAAAAGGTGGAGCGAAACCAAAATGTAGTAGCCAAATTTTTAAGAGATAAGAATTGCTATGGAATGAATATGAAGGGATGTACCCATGTTGCCACATCGCCTGCAGATCGTATGGCCATCCTGAGAGCTGCCTCCAACTCTGCTGATTTGATTGATTCTATACCAAAAATTAAGGCTAAAAGGGGTGTGGCTTCTAGTCTTTCTACAGTGAGGCGAATAATTAAAGGAGCAGAGTACTTAAAAAGAAACAAATTGCAGAAAAAACCTCCATTAAATCCCGATCGGAAACAAAAACGATTAAATTTTGCTAAGCAACACATGACTTGGAACAAGGAGTGGCATTCGGTCGTATTATCCGATGAAAAGAAGTTTAATCTTGATGGACCGGATGGATATAACTTTTATTTCCATGATCTAAGAAAAGAACAATTACATTTGAACCGTCGGAATAGCTGTGAAGGAGGAGTAATAATGTGGGGAGCGATCTCCTACTATGGCCAAGTCGATTTACAATTTGTAACGACAAAAATGAATGCTAATTGCTACAAAGGGGTACTCCAAAAGGATTTTCTGGATTTTTCCAACCATTTTGAACTCTTATAATGGACATTCCAACAAAATAATGTTCCTAACCACGTAAAATCATGGATAAGCGGGCAAAACGTTAATGTTGAAGGATTTTTGTTTACGCAGAACTGCGTCGAAGACGTATCCATTTCAACAGCTGGAGCAACTCAACAAATAGACACATCAGTTATGGCGGATTTCCAACGAAAACTTCAAAACAAATTAATATCCAGAAACTTCACTTTTTGGTGGCCCCCAAGGTCACCTGATTATAACAAGATTATAACAAGCAAAAGGTGAATAAAACGAAACCAAGGAATTTAACTAAATTGAATTAGTCTATTAAATCAATAATTAAGACCATCCTGACTTTAACTTTTCAGGCTGCAGTGAATAATTTTCTGATCAGGTGCCGCACATGCGTGGATCAGCATGGAGATCATTTACGGTCTATCATCTTCAAAACCAGTTAGTTATATAAAATTAAATTAAATTTTCTATACAAAAAAGATAAAGATATCAATAAATACATAAAATACCTTGGTAAAAAAGAAACTTGTTTGATTTCCTTATTGTAGCGTAATTGGTGCGCCACCCTGTACAAGATCTGTCCATGAAAGTACACAGGAGGTCCTGAGATAGTCAATTTTCCGACCAGCATAAGAAGTTGATATTCTGCAAACACCAGCTTGGTGCTTTTTCTTGGATATTGGAGCCGTCTTCTTCTTTTTTTTCCTTAGGCGGTGACTAGAACATACGTCCTTATCTATAATACGCCGCACATAGAAAATAATTCCAAATGCTTCGATCTTCTGCACTTTTTCTCCAATTAGTCACACCGAGTTTCGATAGTACTTCAAAAACCTGATCCTTCCAAAGGAGTTTTGGTGGCCCTCTTCTGCGTCATCCATCGAGTTCGTTGTCGAAAACTTTTCTTGTTGGAACAGTTGGGTCCATACACATGACCTAACCAACGCAATATCTGTATGTTGTTGCGCTGGACCACGTCGATGTCAGCATACAATCACACCGAGTTTCGATAGTACTTCAAAAGCCTGATCCTTCCAAAGAAGTTTTGGTGGCCCTATTCTGCGTCTTCCATCGAGTTCGTTGTCGAAAACTTTTCTTGCTGGAACTCTTGGGTCCATACTCACAACATGACCTAACCAACGCAATCTTAGTATGTTGTTGCGCTGGACTACGTCGATGTCAGAATATACAGCTGTGTGTACATCTGCTTAAAATCAAACAAATCTGGGATTTGAAAGAAAATTATGATAGACAACGTCATGTGTTCACTTGAAGGGGCGTTGGAGCAGTTGAAGTTGGACACCGATCCATCAATATCGTTTAGTTTGGCCCTGTTAAATTTTATGTTTATGTGGGGTTTCCTAAAGTCATAAGTATACGTCAATGAGCCACAAATGGCCCTCAAAGTCGGCAAAGCCCGTACCTTCGCTAAGCGTTTTACTTTTGAAAGATGCCATATTCCACACATGGATCATTGGTACATCTTCAAAAATAATAAAGAATTCTTTGATATCTCACATTTGAAATTATAAATCCGTCCTTTATTAGGTTGACATAAGAAGTTGAATTTCAGTAATAACAGATGTTACCAACTCACCTAAAATGCAT
This sequence comes from Philornis downsi, assembly GCA_019455685.1. NCBI lineage: Eukaryota > Metazoa > Arthropoda > Insecta > Diptera > Muscidae > Philornis > Philornis downsi. Next base: position 24,112 of record JAHXMU010024532.1, read on the forward strand.
GCTATTTAGGCTATTTAACTGGATTCAGTTCAGTTCAGACTTCAGATACCATTACTTGTATATCCGCAGGCATTACCAGGGCATTACATTAGTCCTGAGCTGCTTTGGAAATTCTGCAAAGAAATCTGGTTTTTCTCTGGCGAATATAGATCGGAGAACACCATCTGTCTACTCATGCAAATATTCTACAAATTTTTAACTGGAAATTATATACGCTGTTACAATACGTTTAGCCCTAACACACTTCGGAATAATCTTAGAATAATTAATATTTTCAAAATGTTTGAACCATTATAGAAACGTTAACTCAAATAGCTTGGCCGGTAATGCCATAATCAAAATTGTAATCGATAGAAGTTTTGGTTTGTTTCCCTGGCTTTGATTGAAATTTCCTCTCTACTGCAAAACCAAAATACATAAATTCATCTGCAACTACAAAACTGTATTTGTTCTAAACGTGGAAATCCTCGTCCTCGTTCAACTTTCGCTGACTCCTCTTCCATGGCTTGAAAGGGCTACAGCAACAAATCGTACACTCAACAAACTGCAAACCTGCAACTCCGACATTCCAGTGGTGAGAATTCAATTTGTCTTCTCCCCTTGTAACTACTTCTGCCAGTGCAGCAGATATTAACTGAGTGATATCATTTAACAAATCCGCCTGTAGAGTTTCCACTCAGGCGATCTAATACGATTGGCCGCTAAGAATTTCCGCTGAAATCGTATCTGCCAAAGACGCCGATAAGTGAGATAGAGAAGTGGCCGGTTGGTTGGCATGTTCGCGACATGACATGCAATAATATAATTTTACAATTAATATAATTAATGTGGTTGAAAACACAAACAACAATAATAACGACGACAACGATGGCGGCGACAACCGGGGGAAGAATATTCCAATTGACCTCAAAGTAAATGCAGTAAACGTGACATACAAGAGAATGGCGGCGAGCGCCCATTTGTTACGTGAAACTTCGTCCACACCTCAGTTTACAGTATTCAGTTACTGCATGAAATGATGTCCCACAATTACGTCCAAATGATTCGTTTTGAATGCAACATTGTAGCGTAATCGAACGGCATCTTAAAGTATTTAAATGAAACATTTATATTTGCCTGCACTTGTATGTGGTGGTTTATGCCAAAGAAGAACCACCAATCATATCTAAGAATTGCAGGAAAGCTTAACGTTGTAATTGAAATATGGCATATTCACATATTTTTTAATAGTTGCTAGAGTTTCAGCTTCAGAAGAAAACCATATATTAAGCAACATTTCAATTAGCATAATTATTTTAATCTAAGACGTATTTTCAGCTAAATTCAGTACAATTGTTTGATTACTATTTTTCAAAGTAGTGCAGTTTTATCAAATGATTTCATCAAGAGAATACAATTAATACAATTATGAAAAAAATGTAAGCAAAACTTTTATAAATAGGTCAAATTTAGATCAGAATTTCCCCAGGCTTCACAAAAAAAGCGCAGACTGAATGCAATTACATAGTTACTTACTAAGATGGTAGCTAAAATATAAGTTTTTATCTTTTATGTAGCGGAACGTACAAATTAATTGCAGGCACTTTGATGTTTTTCACTTTTCCAATTCATCATATCAAGTTCTGACAGTGTTTCGTAGGCCTGACACTTCTAATTGGTCTAATTGGTTTGGTCGCCCCTTCATAGTTTCTCAACGATTTCGTTATAGAAGACTTGCCGGGTTGCAGTGTTTTGGTTCATTCACATAATATGATTCGTCCAACCAAGTTGATGTTGTCAATATATGGATCACCGTCTTATTAAAACCACATATTTTCCAGTTCATAATCTTCAATTGCAACCCAAATAAATCAGTTATCATACGGCCATAGCGCTCTGAATTGAAATTTGGATTATCCACCACACTTTCAGTAACATAAGCTATATGTTCGACAGTGCGTACATTGCAATAATGCATTGACCTGACCACATCCGTAACGCTTCCAGCCTTTTCAAATTTATTTATAATTTTCCCACTTTCTTGCAATTCACCTGATTACGACAACCAACTGAATGCACGAAAAGTGCCTAAGTTTTAATCACCACTTTTGTAGTAAGTTTTAACTATTTTTACGCTTTCTTCCGTTGTTAAACGATCCATATTCGTAAATGGCAAACCTTTCACCAAATAAATAACATTTCAGATGACAGTCTTGCCAGAGCTGAGGTTTTGAAACCACTGAATGGATAACCCTGTACTATCGTAAAAATCTATGTCGTTCTAAGCATTCGTCCACATGTTTGTTGAAAGCATGATTGCTTAATCATGGAAGATAAAGTTCGCATAAATACGAGTATAGTCAATATTTACTCGTATGGACAGGTTAAGTTCGAAATAAAGAAAAATCGGTTACGTAAAAAAAAAAATTACTACATGTAAGAACTGAAATCGCCTATTGAAAAATTTGAATTCTGTACAATATGTATAGGTAATTGTATTTCGTAGACACTGGGAAATGTCCAAAATCTTATATTTTTTAAGGCATCGCTCTAATTGTCAACGTGGTTATTCAAATGTTAAAATGAATCGTTCTTGTTGGAAAACTGAATCGCAATGTTTGCACAAGTGAGAGCAATCATTCCAGTTGTAATTAATTTTCTCATTCAAGAGCTGAATCCAGCTTTGGAACAATGGGAATTTTCTGTGTTTTTCTAACAATTTAAAAACTTATAAGCTTTTAAAGGAACCTCTCAGCAGTAGCCGGGGCTCCTTAAAAATAAAAATCATTGGAAAAACGGGCATAATCTGTATATAAATGATAAGGAATTCATTAATTTTACATGACATTGAAGGCTTTCCTTAGCATAGTTAGAACGATCAAATATGCAAAGCAATCAACTAAGTTTTAATTAATTTACTTAATTAAGAGCTGAATCCAACTTAGTAAGAATGGGAATTTTCAGTGTTTTGCAAACAATTTAAAAATAAAAAATAAAATTTTTCATTGGGAAAACGATAACTTGTTGAAATTTGGAAGATAATTTCATTATGGCTCTCTCGCAGAAACCCTCGTTTCTATTGGTAAAAAACTAAGGCAGTCGATCTCTACAAGTTTCTCTGAAGACGAATTTTTCACCAGCAAAAGCTGAGGCAGTCAACATATGAATTGGACCGTATGTTTGCACAAGTGGGGGCAGTCAATCCGGTTTTAATTAATTTGCTCAATTTAGAGCTGA
>JAHXMU010024540.1:0-40115 GCA_019455685.1 Philornis downsi
AAAAAAAAAAAAAAAAAGAAAAACTAGGTATATTGTCCTCCAGTGTTAGCGACAGCGAGTTAACAGGATATTTAAGCGTCAGAAACTTCATATTAAGTCCATTGAAATCGATTAATTGGAAATATTTGCAACTAACTGAAAATGGGCATTATCAATAAGCCAACTTGCCACTTGCCGACAACAATTTTGGCATTTAATTGCTGAGTAATAATAATTGAGCCATACGAAATCGTCGTTAAGCAGTGCATTCCCCACACTAAATATAAAATCAATTCATTCATTCGTTCACGCGACTTAACAAGATTATTTATAACCATTTGCTTTCCAAAAATCAATCAATAACAAGAATTAATTTTAAAAACTAACAAGTTCCTTAAACAACCTTTTGTAAAATACTATTCATATTCAAATACTAATTTGTTCAATTTTCCTGCACAGATATTTATATTTGGGGTTTCCTCTGACAAAACTCAATACTCAATTTCATTGGCTCCCTTCAGATTTTCAAGAGGAGAGAATCGCTGAATTATTGCGTTCCTCCTCGAAATTTGTAAGACAATGTGTCGTTGTTTGAAATTGGATTAATAAGGAATCTTTATACCAATTATTCCTTGCAAATGTTAAGTGTTAATTAAGTTTAAACACCACATTACATTACAATACATGTGAATGTAATATACGAATGTGTTCTTGTATTCTATAAACTGTGTGTTGAAAAGTGGGAAGGAAATAAGTCACACTATTCATTGTACATATTTAGATTTGAAGATGAGTAAATTGAGCATGGATGATGGATATTAAAAGAGTTTTTCTGTCCAGAACTATACAGAAGGAAATCTCTTTCAACACTATGTGGTTTCAACAACATGGTTCAACTTATCACATAGCCAGGCCTGTTATGACAGAATTACAACGAAAATTCCCCAATAAGCTGATTTCAAGAAACTCCACATTCTGTTAGTCCACATGGTCAACAGCACCTGATTTTTTCTTGGGTTATTGCAAACAGAAAGTTAACAAAACAAACAATCTAATCGCCATGCGGTTATGGATAGCTATGCCGCAAATGCATCAACGAGCGCAGAGGTGATAATGCTGTTATTTTTAAAATCTGTTAAGAAGACATGTTATTTTTCAAAAGAATATTAGTTTTCCAGTCACCAGATTTTTAAGTTTATTCCAATTTGTACTTGTGATTTCTTTTTTTTTTTTTGTATTATTTTTATTACAATTATCAAGAATTTGTCTTCGAAAGCATTCATTATTTACATAGAATGAACATAAATTCAAAAGAGCAATGTAACTTCGATTTTTATATCCGATTATTCAAGAATTGAGCTTAATATCTTTGGCAAATCTGTCCATATTTATTGGAAATTAATTATTAGCTCATCCAATATTAAATATTTGTTTCTTATGTTATTTAAAATCTGCCAATATATTATATAAATTTTGAGCAAAGTATTCTATTTTCGTTATTTCGGTTCCTGTTCTGATTTCATATTTTATATAAACAGGTATGAATTCCTTTTGTAATAAAATCTTTAATATATCCTAAAACGTTTAGTAGCCAGCCTGCGTTTTGAAGTTGTTTCTTTATTAATAAGACCTTAGTTTTCAGACGCATAACAAAATTTAAATAAGTTTCATTTCAAAGTCATGAATACCTATTTCAATTTGCTTATCTCAGGTTTTGTTATCGATTGATCAATTAATTGATCAACATCTTTTCCTTTTTTAATTCGCTTATTGGCAACGGGCAACGCTCAATACTCTCCATATGGTTACTTGCTTAAAGCTAAGCAACGACAACCAGCAGTCGCGCTTCTGATGGTTTAAAATGTATATCGACAGCAACAACAAAGCAGCAATACGTCGTTCAAATGCTTGCTGAGTGAACGCTGGCATGCTGCTGGAAATGAATGCGGTGCTCCGACCGCTCATAGTATTCTGAGTTCCTAATTTGATATCCTTTTCATTTAGTGCTATTACCACATAGTCTGTTATGTTGGCTAGTTTTGAGTTTCAAATAAAATATTTAAAACATATGTTTTCATTAAAAACATAGAAATATTTCGTTTGAATATTTTGAAGAACAAAAATGTTTTCATTTGTTTAATAAAGCCCAAATTTAAAAAGTTTTCCAAAGTTTTTTATTTTATGAATATTGATTAGAAATATTAAAAATGTTCAAATAAAAGTAATGCATGTGGTTTTGTTGATCAAAAAAGATACATCACAATTTCAACGGAAATGTTTAGAATGGTGCAAAAAGCCTTCGGCGAACAGAGTCCATCAAGTGGATTTGATTTGGTGCTCAAAAAATATCGAGTTCTTGCTGATGATGTTGTAATTTCAAGTTTGAGGCGCGTCAAACCTCGATTAGTAAAACCTATGAAGAGTTGATTTCATCACGTTATAACACGCATAATTATAGAAGACGAGATTTGGGTCTATGATCCGGAAATAATTTATAGATCAAGTGAATATCGTGCCAAAGTTGCAAAATATCTATTAAAAAATTACGGGTATGGTTATGGTGACAGTTTTCTTCAATTATCGTGGTATTTTCCATGAGTTTACTCTGCCGGACCAAACTGTTAACATTGAATATTAGTTGGGCATTGTTTGGTGAAGCTATCGCAAAAAGTGGCGTAATTTATGGGTGGACAGCCAATGGACATGGAACGTGAAAGCTGTTCGTAACTTCTTTATACAGGGAGAGAATAATTTAGTTATTATTGCGAAAAATGTAGAAAAAGATTGGAAAAATCATTGTAAAAGGAATGAATTTGTTCATGAAATTTATATATTTTTTGTTTATTGTAATTCATTTTTATTGAAATAATTTCGAATAAAAAATAAAGTAAACATATTCACATTTTCTTTCTTCTTCTATTCTTTAGATTTCTGTATTTAGATAGAAAATTAACGAACGATTTTCACAGAGTTGATGATACTTGATATATGTTATAAATATATTTGGAAAAACTTCTTAATGTTTGAATATTTTAAAAATTTGTTAATATGATGTTGTTAAATACAATAAATTTGCAAAATATAATAAAGTTTTTCATTTCCATTTTAAGGGAAAAAGAATCACTATTCCATAATTTATTAGTGACAAATTTATAACAATCTGTTCTGTTACGGGACAAACATTAATTTCCCATACATATTTGCCACTCTGAGCAAATTTTACAATGTATACAAATAAATTTTTTGATTTTTTATATTTTAGCTAAAGTTTAACTCCTTCAAGAAAATGTGACATTAATTTATACTACTTTTGTGTACTCATAATTTTATCATTGACGTCTTTTGAAAAATTAGCATTCCACAAATATGCGCTATGTTTTCAGTATACTAGAAATCAGGACTGTTGAGATACACTTGATTTAACCGAATCCGTAAAAAATATGTGGAGAAAAAATTATTTATAGACAATTTAGAAGCATTGCATTGTTCTTTTGTGAAAACTTCATTACACTTCAATAATATCTTTAGTAGCAACTTAATATTTTAATAATAGCAATGTAAAGATTTAAGCATTTTAAATCTATATTTTTCCACTTCTTCATCTCGGAATGTCCACATACATTGGTCAATAAACGGTTCTTGTAAAGAGTGATCCATTTTGTGTAGACAAATTGTGTAGCCTTACAAATTAGTTTTCTGCACTTATTAAAAGACTGTCAAAGCTTAGGTTAGCTTCATTCATTCAATTATTCTGCAATATATATCTGCTGTACGCACTGTTTAGACAAGGAGAACTAGGGTCGGTTTGGTCTCGACGATTATTTAAAAATTATTAAGTGCTTCAAACCGTACAAATGATTGACATGTTTTTTTCATACGAAATTAATAATTAGTACTTTAATAAAAACCCGAATATGTTTAGAGTTTTTTCTCTTTTTTCCTAAACAGTGTTTTTAATGTGAGAGGCTACACTAAGGAAATCAAATCTCTTTTTTAATTCATATAAATTATTTTTCTTTATTCGAATTCTAGGTTTAAAATATGTTGGTTATGTCTTTAAGTACTCAACAAATTCGTATATGATTATTTTCTCTTAAAAAGAGGGATTTACATTTTACTGATCCGAATTTGGAATAATACCAATTTAACATGTCCGTCCGCTGGTCCATTGGAAGCAATATAGTGGCCGAAAGAGTCACACGAATTTGTCTTATAATAATAGCTTTTTGTAAAGGACTGCCGTAATCGAATAGGACGCTTTTGCCACGTCAAGTGTTGCAAGTTGGACAAAAGTACGGAAAGGAGTTATATCTATACACTTTAATTTGAACATAAAAAGATGTCGTTTTGGACACGTTGCGGAACTTTTTCATACTAGGAGCAAAAAATGTTCACTTTCTTCTTAAATACATATTTTAATAAACATTAGCCCTCAACTTGACATGGGATGTGTGGCCACAATCCTTCTGCTACTTCTTAAACGAATTGAGCGATTTAACTAAAAACATATTCCGTCCCCAACTTTTAATTGAGAAGATAATAATACTAAAACTGGAAGAAGTCAACTCCTTTTGGACTTAATGCGTACAAATAACCGCTTGAACCACTACTTTTCTACTGAAATATCCTTTTCGCAAAACAAATTATCGATATTCGAGAATTGATCAGATTTTCAGAGTTGGGCAATAGGACATATCAGCTACGCTCTTTCTGATAGGAATACGAATATGAATATATGCTTTTCTGCGTACATTCTTTTAACTACATTGGAATTCATCGGATTCAACCAGTAATATCTTTTGGGCCTTGAAATCACCACAAAATTTGTTCGAATACCATCAGATTTGCTGATCAGTAATACAGATCTGAGATGAATCAAATAATTTGAATTTTGAATAATTTATCACAAATTTAAATATTTTGTATGTCTTTTCAAGTTTTGGACATTCAATTATCCGATTAATCAATTAATGATATGTTTTGATTAACCCAAACTACTATTAATCGTAAATATGATTAGTTAAAATCCATGAGTAGCCAATTGATTGATCAATCCGGATTTTGGTTAGTAGGGTTGAATGATTAATCAATAAACTGCCTATGCCTAGTTTTTAGCTGTCCATATGATTAAAAGCTACCCACATGAAGTTATGTTTTTCCAATTTTTTTAAAGAAAAAGACTTTAGCGATTAACAATATTTTATCGGAAATTGACAACCAGGTCTGCAACGTGCCTGCATCCTAATAAGCGACCGCCCCAATTAGAAAATTCACAATAAATCTGAAATCTGTTTCGAAGATATACTTCAACCGCAAGAAATTTGAAATGATTATCTGTTGCTTGAAAAAATTACTTATGCTCACATTCATATTTCTCTTCTAATTAGAATTTTTTGCTCCAATTTATATTTGGGAAACCCTAACAAAACACGTTTAATCAGGATTTTTAATTTTCGCTTCTGATTCTATTTCTGTAGCAACCTTTGAAGCATTTTAAGGGACAGAGCAAACGAATTGTTCTTTCTGAATTGCAGCCAGTTTTGTTCAGATTGAATGTTTTTATCTCGTTCAATGTATTATAGATTCTAAATTCAATTTACTTCTATACCCTGATGAAGCTCATATCTGTAAAATTTAAAAATTAATTAATTAATCTGTAAATTAAAAAAATTAAAAATTAATAAAGGAATTTTTTGTTTCGATTTGTTGGACGGAGGCATCATCATCGGGCTGCACTTCTACAAAAATTAAGAATCTCGGATTGTCACCGTTTTTATGTTCTGCACCCGACATAAAGGGCGTTATACATGAAACATTGAAAGAATGTTGAAAAAATAAATTTCGAATATATTAAAATTATTAAAATTATAAAATTATTTTACTAACCATCGCACCATGGTCGGTTACAAAGCCACAAATATTTACTAATCCAGAAATAAATTGGACTATTATAAGGGAACTTGAAAAACATTCGTTTTAATTAACAAAAATATCCTTTTTATTACATTCAAGTATTCCTATCTGTACTTTGAGGGTACCTTAAGCATATATGCCATGACCCGCAAGATGGTGAAGACCGAAACAGTTCTGATGTGCAAATCGATTGTCAGAATTGAAGATAACGGGGAAAGACTAATCAAACCATCGAAGTTTACTTCGGGAGCTGGAGCATTTAAAAAAATGAAAAACAATCTTATCTGCTGAAGAGGAATGATTAGAGCTTTTAGAGTCGAAACGAACTTAACTTATTAAACTTTCTCGGTATGAGGGTTTTAGTTATTATATATCGTGTCCTGAGGTCACTTTTGAACCAAACATAATGTTTACAACTTAAGCTCCTCCCACTTTAAGAGCAAGTTGTTAAATTTCAAAAAGAACATAACAAATATTGAGATGCATATGTATACTCGATCCGAATAACCCCGTTTAGTATAATAATCTGAATGTATTAAACAAATTTCAGTTCGGCAGCTATGTCCTTCTTATTTTTTCAATAGCTTTTGATCAATTATATTCAGTCTAAATATATCAGTCCTTTATATTTTGGGTTAACATCGAATGGACTCACCTTTAGAACAAAATTTGCACAAAATTAACTTAAAACCTCTATCGGAAAACTTGAACTCAAAAAATTTCTTTTTAATTTCCGTTACTTTTGTGAACAAACGAAAAGTTTTTATACACTTCTGATGAATATTTCTCTTAATATTTTTTATATGCACGCTTTGATATTGTTTTTCTTTTTCAAAAAATTTGTCTAAAATTTTCAAAATATTGTGAACTATATAGAAACAACACTTTTCTTTGTTTAGAGCAGTTTTCGTCGGGTTGCAGAGCAGATTCGAAGTGTAGCGTTTTAAATCTGAATCAACAGTGAAACAAATGGGCTACTAGATGATGGATTTATATGCCACAGTTGGAAGTCAGATGCTTGGAATTTTCACCAACCAACCACATAGTGGCCTCTATCAAACGTCACACACATACAGAATCAGTTGGGCTATAGACCACAACACATACACGCTCACACACATTTGCATGTACAAGTGTGCTTTTCCTTTATTTTGAGGTGAATTTCTCTAGCGAAATTTACGTCAACGATTCCTCTTCGGTGAACGATGTTACCGATGATGCCGAAATAACAACGAAGATAAATATTGGGTAGTGATTATCATGTTGTTGCAGACATGCCGAATGCCGAACAAAACCGTTACATTTCGAAACTTCATTCAACAGGAAGTGTGGACATTCACAGGCATCAACGACGACAACAGATGCCAAAAAGACGAAGCCAAACAATAACAATGTGGGGGTGTTGGACGAATATGAAAACGATTGTGCGCAGTTGGAATCTCAAAGAAAGCACGTACTCGTACTCGTATGTTGCTAGTAGGTTCTTTCATATCAGAAGCATGATGGCGTATGATGAATATGAAATTTCCTCAGTGCGCTACAGTTTGGTCATAAATGCGTCTCCCTTTATTTGGTAGCACTACTGTTTCATCTGTGTGATAAGACATTATCTTTACAATTAAATGGTAATGCAATCAATTTATCATTGATAATCAAGAAATGAATTCAACTAACATAAATTTTTTGCCGTAGAAAAGTCCACAAATTTCCGGGAAATGATAAGCTAAACAGAATTTTGGAAACCATTAGATATTGGAAAACTAAGTTCGAGTTGTCTGCATGTATCGTAAAAACCGATGTCAATTAATTTTATTCCACTTTCATCAAAATCAATTTACAGATAACTATCTAAATGCGTAACGTAATTAATTGATAAGTTGGCCATGATTATAGTCATGAAAAAATTGTAAATCTATGTAAAGATATGGAAATAAGTCGGCCAAACTTTATGCAAAAGTTAAAAAACACTTTGATTGATTTTACCATTTATTATTGGTACATGATCAATACAAAGTTTGCAATGGGAGTAGGAAAAATATGTGTTGCTTTCTCTCTCCTGTTTTTAAGGAACTTTCAAATAAGTTGAAAATTACATGCGAAGCGTGGAATAGACCATCGACAACCTTTGTGTAATGTTAGATTAGTTGTAAAGAATTCACTTAGCTCGATCAGTTATTTCTGGTATTTCTATCCATTAGATGTTTTGTACTTAAGTGTTTCAATCAGGATTACAAATCAAATCATTTTTAAAGTGACAATAAAAAGTATTGTCTCTCATTTTGCAATGTCGTAAAAGCAAGTTATAGGTAAACACTTCAAAATAAAAAAAAAAATTGAGGAAAACTTATAGCTGTAGAGTTGGAGAAAAACAAATTCAGCTAAAATGGATTGTTTAACTACGTGTAATTAAACGAAATCTATAGCTTCCTAAGTCTGTAGCTGCAAAAATTTGGATTGACTGACTGATTTATAACCGATCAGACCAAATGGTTAAAGCTGTAATCACCAAAATTGGGATGTGCATCCCCTTCCAGAGTAGGAATGCGATAAAAAGGAGATTTTCGCAGCTTGCAATTTAAGGGGTAAAAAAAAAATAAACATGACACAATCAAGCACATCACATGGTCCACAAGTATGAAACTTTTTGAGTATATTCACCTTGCAGACTGAGTGACCAAAAACAATCGAATTTTGTGATATTTGTACATTTAAGGGTGAAATTTGGAAAAGTGAAGGTAAAGTCGAGAAATTTAGTGTTTAAATTGTTTATGCATTTAGATATGAGGAGGGATATTTGAAAGTTCCTACTTTTATAGTGCAAAGATACCCCACCCTCTCTCTTAAACCAGTTTTCGTTGACAATTTGTGTATATTTACGAATGCCTTGCGGAAGACGTCCTTTATCGGAGACAGTTAAACTTTTCCTGCACTGTCTCATTTCTCACTTGCTGCATAATAATCTAAGGTAACCATGGTAACCAGACGTGGATTCATTGAAACGGATATTACATTTTGGTACTAAACAACAGAAAAATATAAACTATAATCATGATGCATTGGAATACGATACATCGGATCAATTTAATTTTAGAAATGATCTCATTTAGAGTCATACAATCTTTCTTTCTGGCCACTGAAATTGTTCAATTATTGTTCAATTAAAGAAAAATGAACCAATTATGTTATAAATTTAAATGAAATGAAACATTTTAATATATTGTTGCTCTCGTCGCTGCTAAGGTGATATGCGCTTCATCCGAGACAGAAAGAATCTCTTTTTGCAAGAGTTTATTATATTCAAAGGTAATTTAATAACTGCTTCCATTGGCCCTGAGACAACAGAAGCCGGCGGACGCTTCCTCGGTTCATTCTGCGTCTTTAATAGCTCAAAACCTTTAGGTCAACCCTCCCAGCAAGGCGCCTGCAAATCTACATCACAGTTCACATTCTTTAGCGCACAAACCAATTTGCGACTATATCTGTTGCTAGATCCGAGTTTCATCTTTCATTATTGGGGGAATTTCGCAATTGCCAAGCTCTTATCCACTGCTGCATTTGCGCCAAGGGTATGATATCACCAACTTTCTCACTCTTTCAAAGACTTTGAAAGTGAGGCCCAAGATGTGTAGGACTTTATAACGTAAAATCCCTCATTATCACAATATCTTATTATGTGAATAAACAAAATATTTTATTAGATTCATGGCTCTCCTTTTTATGAAACTTAACCTCAGCACCTCATGACGCCTTTTCCGTTTCAAAAGTTAATACAGTTTTTATTATGTTGTATGCAGTTATGACAAAATGATTAAAGAAAGTTAAATTAAGTATGATATTTCAGCCAAAGTCAATATGTGTGACATGTCCAACGCTGTGTGTAAACAAACATAAATTAAGAAGGCAAATTTTTAAGATTTGGTGGGTTTTTCTTGGTGAAGAGTAAGTATATCAAACTTAAGTAAATCGGATTTATGCTATAACGCTCCGATTTTAAGAAGCTACGTGACTACAATGGTTTTAGAATCATCATAAAAATTCACATTGATTATTTTGCAACTGCCATAATGATATAGAAAGATATAGTTTGTGCAATTAAAGCATTCCTCTGAATCAGGGGTGCGAGGTGATAGTGAGGGGCATCCTACATTCATTCTTTCTATTGATTGTATTCCATCACTTGAATGCCATGAAAAACATTTCGTGCTAACCTTTAAGTTAATGACATACTCCGCTGTATACTGGTGCTTAATGTTTGCGGTGATTATTCCAATTGTTGCTTGCTGACCAATTTGTAAGGTATGGCGAACAAATATTACATTTCGGAACATGAAATTCGGAATTCTTGGACTTTGTACCTAGATTTATTAACATTTTACGACATATCTATGCCCAAGTAAAATAATGTCGTCACAACTTTATACTTCATATTTTCTGAACACTTTATTGCATTATATAAGTTCAATTTATTCCCGTTTATCCTAAAGGTATTACTTATTTCCGTTAAGGCATATACGATAACATTCGCACCTATTCCTGTATATAAAGCAAACAAGTTTATGGCTTTAAAAAAATTGTTCAATATATTTCACAGCTGCACAATTCAATATATTTCACAGCACGCAATTGTGAAACTCTCAAGATTTGCGTTGTAATCTGTACACAATTCAACAATATGAAACAATCAATATGTAGATCTGGAAACATATCTTAAAGCCTATTACAAAAGCATTATTTCGGATTTTAAGGTACGGGAGTAGTGGAACTAATAATTTCCCCAGAGCCACAAGTTACTTTACGTTCAATAAAACATTATGACCGTCCAATCTTTAGGCTAATTGAGCCAATGAATTCGAAACTGTAGGACATGTCGGATCCTAAGAGCAGCGGAATGGGAAATTCTCACTATATGTAATCACGTGCTGTAGTCCCATGTAATTTTCATTACATTACACTAACTCAGGGAATACCTCAACATAGCATTTCTCTGTCATGGATTTCTGCAATTCTTTTGTCGGTAATATCAAAAAATTATGGAATGTTTATTTTAAATTAACACCGGTAGACAAAATAATCAAGCAAGCAACAGGAGACCATTATTAGTACCAGCATAATCAGCAACAACAGCAGCTATTGCTGCGGACAAGCATGCCGACAACAGAGTAATGGGTGATTGTGGTCTGGCGACAACCATACTAACGACTATGTCTCAGGACCAACACAGTCTTCATACATTCATACACATTCGTTTCTCGTAGCGCACATTCACCGTATTAGAATATTCCACTTGTTTGCTGATGTTAAGTACGGGCAACCGAAATGGGGAAGGACCCGAAATAGAGCAATTTGCAGGCGGGACGTGGTCACTACATATAGTCAAGTTGTGAGTTATGTTTATGATTTTTACGAGTGCTTTAAAGTAATCACAGTTCTGAAACAAAGTGAAATGTTGGTGGCATTTGTAAAAACAAGTGGACTTGCATTAAGTAATGTCTACAGCCTCATAAATGTGTCTGGAAGAAAAAAAGGGAATGTGAGGAGCAACATTTTCTCTTGGCACATAAATCGCTGTAAATAAATTAAACAGCTGTAAATCTTCAACTTTAATATGGTCTCGTCTGTTTATGTCATAGGTTGACAGGATTCCGCGGCCTTCCAATTTGATGAAGCATTAGATGAACATCATTTTTCCCTTATGCAAGCTTGTTTATTCATTTTAAGATATCTTTATGGAATTGAATGAAAATATTTTCGTGTAATTAGTTCTCAAGTATTTAAAAGATGCATTATATTACATTTGATATCTTTTAGATTACAAATTTGACAAACATACATACAAGATATGTTTCCCACTCAAACATTTACACTCGAAAAAATATACAGTATTCGAGTTCGTTAATTAACTACATTAAAGGAAAAAAGCGGAAAAGTCAACTCAGCGTTCTTTAACAACTGTAATGAACATCCAAACGCTCAAAATTTTACACTTTCTTTATTACTGCAAGTATTTTTTTTATTTTTATTTTATTTATTATCCCTCAAATTAATACCCCTAAAGGTGTTGGAAAGTACCCAGTGCAACAGCAGTTAAAATTTTAAAGCCAATATAAGTCGAAAATGAAATAATAAAAACGGAATAGATTAATCAGTAATTTCTGGTGTGTACAATTTTATTTTGGAATTGGATTTGTAATCACATAAAATAAGAATGCACTAGGATTTTTAAAATGAACAAAAAAAAAAAATAAATGTTTAAATTTTCATATAAAACAGTAAATATGGGAAATGTTATTAATGCGTCACAAAAAAAATAGGCACAGACAAGTAAATTTCTTCGGCCGGTGATCATCTCGAAGTACTGACACTTCATGTAGGCGATCAATGGATCAATCTATTAAAAGCTTGTCAAACTGAAATTCGAAATGATCAGTAGACAACAGTAGAAAATTTACACTGAGTCCAGAAATAGAATGCACGCAAGTTCACTCCATGCGAGAAGCCCATTCATGGGACAGAAGTCCACGAGGGTTTAACGTGAGTCTCGCCGTGAAGGCCTTGCCCGCGGTGTGCAACACACTGGGCATATTACAATGCGATTGCCAACGTCGCCCTGGGATAGCCAAGTAAACTTAAACTATCTAGGAAAAGGAGCTAACAATTTTGGTACTACCGCATAATGTCAACCCTTTCTTCGCAGCCAGGAGATATCAAATTGATTATGCTAGTATGGAACATAATCCCCATTGGCGGAGGTGAGACCTATCTTACCACCTCTGCTACTCTATGGGTCTGTAGCTCTCGGTTGCAATGCAACTCCACATTCGAGCACAAAGTCTCTGCCAGCGATTTTGGTATCAACCACAACCCGCGTGATGCTCCCACCAGGGGTCCAACACCAAATGATCAGGCGGGAACTCAGTCCCGGGGCCTCCTGATCCCCACGCTACCGGCCAAACTCACCGCTTTTAGCTGCGTAGCAAAGAAAATAGCCAAGCTACTACCATACTTCGCGGGATTGGTCGCCCTGTGGCAAAAGAAATGAAATATAGACATAGGGAAAATCCCATGCCTGTCCGTACCCCCGAGAGATCAAAAAGATACAGATGACAGGGCACGAACCCGAAACCTGCCCGTGTGTATCCCTATCAGTCCCGGTACCAGACAAAGCCTCTGGTCAGACTTCGTAGAAAAACTCTGTAGAAAATCTACAGAGCCTTGCGGCCCAGCGACTGGTGCCCCCGCAAACGAGCACACAGCTGCCGACTATCAAGCTGAATGGGATTGTGGGATCAGCATGATCCAAACAGCCCCGCAGCTCCTCAAGCCCCAGGTCAGACTGCCTTAAAGAGGTCAGCAGACCCACTTGTCACAATTACGTCGCAGTAGCCCTACGCCTAGCAAACGCTCTGGAAGCAAACAACGTTGCTCTAGCCAAACAACCCTGAGTATAGAGCATATTGCTAATTATCCAGTCATCCCCTGACTTTGTTATCGCTAATCCCTGGAGGTCCCTTATATCTGCATATAAGGGACATTCGCACAAAACGTGCCGCCAGTCTTTGACTGGTGCACCACAGTTGCACGACTCGCGATCGGACAGGGCTCTCTTATGCAGGAAGGCATTGAGTGCCCCATGTCCCGTCAGCAAGAAACCGAGACAGAGGTTAAAACCAAAGTCAGGGTTTCTTCCAACGAACCTAACATCTGCCAAAAACCTAAATATAGCACGTCCGCTCTGACTCTCTTCCCAACGTGTTTGCCATCTCCACAAGATACATTCGTCCAAGAGCCTCCTATACTCAGCTCTACTCATGCTCTCTACCCCCTCAATGGGCCCCATTCATGGGACGGAAGGAATTTATTTAATTCTTTACATTGTCAGATGATAGATATTGGAAGCAATCACTCCAATTTATATAGATTTATTAGAGACCGCCAAAGACAGGCTAATATATGTACATATTATGTACGAGAAGAACCAATTTTCACAATTGATATTGTCTACAATGTTCGATACATGGGTTAGTATTCGATATTCATTCATTGAATGATAAACGAATATTTCCCGCAACAGAGGTCTTTCAAATCTTCGATATTAATTCCAGTTGTAAAAAAAACATGTCGGAAATTCTACTTTGTCCTTTTTTTTTGCTGATTAGAACTAAATTATTATCATACTACTTTTTTCTTGCATAATTATGGCATCCCAGTACTAATTTTGTTCTGAAATACTTACTATATATTTTTATTTTTAATTCATATTTAGTTGTGTTTTATCTATGGAATCACTTGCTGCGTGATATCTTCTTTAACCTTGGAGATTTATAATTGTATGGATGAATTAATGAGAACATTTTACATCTTCTAAAACAGGCCAACACAATATATGAAAATTTTTAAAGTATCTCTTAAACTAGAACCAGTGTAAATAACCGAAAAGATTTTTGTAAATCCAAAATCATTATTTTTATTAATTTAGTATTTATACACAAACTTCATTCTCGAAATTAGAAGTTCCATTTGGATATTTTCACTCTAGATGCAATTGGTTACATATAGAGGACTACAGAATGAAGACAAAATAGCCATATGGATATGCGATGCGATAAAGGTTTTATATCAGAGAATATAATTTTCATTAATGGGAATATTTATTAATGCACAAACAATTAACAATTAACATTAAGCAATACTGAACTCACAATTTTCTCTGAGCTTATTAATTCATTTATTTTAACAACAAATCCAACAACTTCTACTCCCTCGTGCTTGTTTCTTCATTTCGAAGAAAACTTTCTATAGAAAATGGAAATGAGAGGTAATTTCAGTTACATAAATTGTTGTACGAGTATACTCGTTTGTATGATTGTGCCTGTGTGTGGTACATGTGTCGCTGCAAACAATTATAGTTACGTATGACCATCCAAAAGCGACTTAAAATCTTTTCTATGGTACCGCAGTCCGCTATTTGACCAGAGCATTAAGTGGCTTTTCTTGTATTCCCTAGGGGGGAACAGTCGACCATGTTGCCACTGAGTATGTTAGGAATGTTCTGCCATACAGGTAGGCCACGTAAAACTAACATTATATGTGTGTTGATAAGCTTTTGTGTCAACTTTATGTTTTATTAAGTCCAAATCTTAAGCTTTTTTCAAATATTACATTACTTATTATTAATGTGAGATATGTAGGAAAATCCCATGTTGCTCATAAACGCCTACTCTGTTTATTGATCGATCTTAACAATGTCAATTTAAGTCAACTTAACACTAGTCTTGAAATTAACGTTGATTTGGATTAACATATAATCAGATCTGTAATTTCCATACCTAATTATTTATCATTAGATAGAAAATTAAATTAGAAACAGGACAACTTTGGGGCCAAATAAAGTATATGTAATTATATCAGATCCGGATATTTCTGGGACAAATTTAATATCAAATTAGATATATATTAGATGCAATTAGATCAGGCTTGTTGTAATCCGAGCCAATAACATACATACAACCATTTTTGGCATTTTCCCATATCCATTTAGATCCAAAACCAAATGGACATACATTTTTTACACGGTGTATATTTATTAACAAGTATAATGTAAAAAATTTAACAATTTACAGTTTTGGTATCAAATATTCCTCGGTCTGCCATAGTCAAGTGCATCAATTTATAGTGATTGTGAGATCACTGGGCCATGCCATTAGAATGTAATGAGATGCATGAGCGCCACCAAAACACGGTTTAAGTATTGGACACCTTGATGAAGCATATTGTAACAAATTGGAGTGCAGAATTTACAAAATTATAACCGCCACCTAGAAATAAGAATGTTATCATTGCATATGATAACATGCGACTTTATACTTTATCCAATCCGCACTTTATTTATTTCTAGGCTATCCAAGGCAAAACGAGAAATGCAAACAACGTAACATCTAAGTCCCTGTGTATACTTACTGCGTCGCAATAGGTTCATCTATACGTCATCTATATGTATGTACAAAAACTTGAGCACATGCACATTACATACACAATAATCTACGTGCATTAGAATATTACTAGCATTTTCTGAATATATTCATAGCTTACAACTCATAATTATTATAGCTATGATTATTTAAGAAACATTAAATCTACTGGTTTAAGTGGCCCAGGTCGATTATGGGAAATATTTAGCAGACGTTTTTAAAACTGTAACCGAAAAAACTTAACTCAGAACCGATTGCCACAACTGAAAAATTTTGGTTCCTTTTATAATCGAAATGTTATATAAAAGAAGTGCACTCTTAGAAAGTCATCATATAGGGTGATTCATTTATTAATAACATTTTCAAAAATAAGAGAAAATAAAAAAATAAGAATTTTATCAGGTAATCTTTATTATTATACAAACGATTCTTTACATTACATTTTTTAAAACCCATATCAATGCTGCACATAAAAGAAATCGCCAATATACCGAGAATCGTCAACGAATAAAAATCCATGCATTGCCGTAGCAATACATTCCCTCGGGAGGGAAGGGGCAAAACTCTTTCAATCATTCATACAAGGCACCTAATCTGAGGTGCCAAAAATGTTCTGGAGGAGCTAGGCCCCACTTGCTACACCTATGAATCCTCGTGAACAACTTTTGAGACATGATGTTAATGTTCAAAATTAAATTGTGCGATGTTGGAAGACTTTCCAAAGTTTGTTTCTCCGTTTAAAATTTTGGATATATTATTTTTTCACTTGAAATTTTGTAGAGGGTACTTCTTGATAGGAAAATCTCAAACCGGCAACATTGGTTTCGAGTCAACCCCTCATTTACTCTCAATATTCTCTTTCTGGTGGTGGCAAACTCATTTTTCTCCGCAGAGTTGTTATGTAGGCGTATATGTAGAGATTGAACCAATTTATCGTCCCTTAAAAAAAAACAGCTCATAATTGTATTCAATAGCATCTTTTCAGATGCTATATTGTATATATAAATATATATATATATATAATTATATCTAAAAATTCAATTCATTTTTCTTCATTTGATAATCCCCGAATATAATTTCCAAATCTCACATCGACGAGTTTGGTCTATGTAAAAGTAGCTTATCACGAAATTGCTATTAATTTTAAATTAAAACCGAGTTCTTATTTGTTATAGCGCGTTGTTGTACTATATTTACAGACTCAAATTTAAATGTCAAATTTTTTACAATTTAATCTAAAGATATCTTAGTAGACCAGATCACATCTCGGAGAAAATACGAATCAAATTTGATCTTATTAGTTATAAGTCGATAAGTTAAGTTACTTAATAGTTAATTTTTTTAGTCTTCTGTCCAACAAAAAAAATATTTCCTCTTTCATTTTCGATATATACCAAACATAAGAAAATTACAACTAACTACTAACATATTCCAGTGCATGCCATTTTATTGACTCTTACTGCATAGAAAAATGAATAAATCTAAAACTACAACGTGCATAAACTCACTATATGGAGAGCTCTGTCATACCCCCGGCTATGGAATACAAGAGAGAATGCATTCTAATTTGATTTTACTGACTTCAAAACGTAATATGGACAAGCAGGTTCTACATTAATCCATACATGCAGACATGCAGGACCGTCCGCCATGGACTATTTCCTTCAGAAAACTGTTGTTAATTAAAGGATTTTTTATAGAACCTCGGCAATGTAACTTTTGCTTAAAAAACAATTATTTTATTAACATACGAAATATTATTATTATTTTTTTAAGAATAGTTTCGAGAAGAATTTTTTACCAAGTTTCTCGTATTACAGAATTGGAAGTAAAACGTCTAAAAGTCGCAACCACTATTCAGTTTAATTTTTAAGCTCGTCGATTCTTTTTATTCTCAAGCATTACCTTTAATTAACGATATATTTTAGCTCCAGCTTTTGTTCTTATTTTGAATTTTCTTACACTCTATTATCCTAGCAAAATATTATCTAACTAAAAGTGAAACTAAATTGCCAGTCGGAATTTCAAATTTCAGTTAATGCAATGCATGCCATTATACCATGTGCATATGTGTGTTAACACATAATCGTGTGTTAATACATAACGTGCATTTACTTTGCTGATTATGTGTGGTATCCTTATCTGTAAGTTTGTAAATTGTGTAT
Source organism: Philornis downsi (assembly GCA_019455685.1). NCBI lineage: Eukaryota > Metazoa > Arthropoda > Insecta > Diptera > Muscidae > Philornis > Philornis downsi. Next base: position 18,026 of record JAHXMU010024540.1, read on the forward strand.
CTTCAGTTTACTTATTTGAATACCCCAATTTAGTTCTTGAAGAATTTGTGTAGTGGGTTGCCATATAATCTTTATTAAGTAAAATTAAATTATATGACATCACAATTTTTAAGGATTCGCATGGACATTTCAGAAGTATGAAAAAAACGATATATTGAAATTAAGGGCATTAATATAGGGGATACATGAAACAAAGTGGACAACTCTCCCATTCTCGTTATGTTTCTTAAGCTATAGAAAATATTATATTACGATAGAAAGCTAAATTATCCTAAATTAGTTACAGTGTGTAACATTTTAGTAGATTTGTACAGAAATTTCAAAATATATAATAAAGGAAAAACGTTTACTCGTTTTATGAAAACCGATAAAAACGAGCATTCGAAATACAAAAACCAAAAGAGGTAAATTTTATAAGTTTTTCAAACTCTTGTTTAATCCAATAAATTTTATCCAAAAACGGCCTTAATAATGTAAACTGTAGGGACCACCGTTATAAATGGTTATCCATTTAGTGGTTTTAAAGACGCCGATATAGCAAGGCTGTCATCTGTTAAATACCAGTCATTTGAAGCGTTGTTTATTTAGTGAAAGGTTTGCTTTCAATAGGACAACATTTTCTTCGGCGATGAAGCTTATTTCTCACTCGGTGGTTACGTCAACAAGCAAAATTGTCGCATATGGGGCTCGAAGAAGATGGTGGAAAAGCAATTATATCCGAAAAAAGGGACCGTTTGATACGCATTTTGGTCTGGAGATGTCAAGTTTCATCGAACTCATGGCTTTATGTGTGTTTTATTTAATTTCACTTTTATAACCGAAAAATTGATAACCCTATACTATAAACAATCCATATCGAATCCATATTGTTGGATTACGTGTTGTTAAATCTAACGCTGACGATTTGTTAAAAATAAAAAATAATAGCATACCTCATTGAACTCATAGCTGCTGGTCTCATTATTCAATAAACATAACATAACTTTCTGTATAAATCGATGCTTACGCTTCAATTGCGGCATATTACAAATTACACCGTTTATGGAAATGTTATCTTAATGCGACAAAGATATTCATTCCGACCAGTTGATTTCAAGAATTCACAAAACCCATTCAAATCATTAAAAAAAAGAAAGCAAATAACAAAATACAGGGCATACCCTGATTACGTATCACATTCGTAATGAATTTGAATGTGCACATCGCAAGAATGCAAGCTAAACACCAACCATATCCATGTATATGAATCTACTTTGAATAAAATTCGCATTACTATTGCCATGATGGATATAAATGACAACAACAATGGTTGCAATCTCATACACGTGCTACAAATTGATACGATATCAAAAAATCCTTCGGGTGTAAAAACGAAAGAAGTGACGTCGATTGTTTGACTTTTGGGGTCCAAATTATCACAGCAAATTTTACATTCTTTAGTTAATACGACATAAATTAAGCTTCAATTCATATCACTCAAGAAACACACAAAAATCTCGATTTGTCAGTAGGTGGCCACAACCACGGAGATTTGCTCAGATAAATGAATAAAATAACAGATAGAGCAAACAGATTATGAAAATAGCCAGCACTCTTAATAATACTACATGGAAATATCACGCAATCCTCTATGGTGGTTTTTATGGAAATAATTGCGACACGTGACTATGTGGGACGTCATGATTGTTTCGTATCTCTTATACAAATATATTTTAAAATGTGAATAATATGTCAACATATATTTTACATAATAGTGACAAAACTGGAATGCTACATTGTCTTATAATGTCTTTCATATGAAAGTGTATTCGTCTGTATACTTCCAGGGGTATGTGGTTATTTCGAATGCACGCTACATTTATACGTGGCCAAGGTCCACAGACACACAACAATATAAAATATTTTTGTATATGTTTTATTATCTTTATTTACTTACTATAAAAAATAAACAATTCATAATCTACAATTTCAATTTTTTTGCCGATAAAGATTTTGCTTCTGGTTTCTTCCTGTTAGGTTGCATCGTATTGCCGACGGTTGATTGATCTTGCAGTCTTGAGAAAAAGGTCTTTGATGATTTTAAAGCTCCTTGATTATTGCTGGACGTAATCTGTAAATGAAAATAATGTTGTGACTAATAAATCTGAGCAGAAATGAAATAATATTTTACTATTTTAATTTGGACTGCCACGGGGCAAAAAATGTATTTTCTATGAGTGTATCTAAGAGCGCTGAAGCATCCAGAATTGCTTGATTCAAATCTGTTCATTTCATTTTTTTCATTTTCATTTCATTCATTTCTAAAACCAGACTGTAATCGTTTAACAAATTATGAATTTCTAAATATATTATTAATTGATCATGCGCAGTTCTTTTAAAAACGTTATGCACTACATGTAATATTGGTATAGACCAAATCTTATTACGCATGGTTTTCTTTGGGGTTTTTGCTTATGAACATTTAAAATGTCTGGGTGTGTGCTACTGGACATAACATTGCAAAAAAAAAACAGTAGCAATTGTGACATAATAATATTACAAATGTCCAAAACGGATATAGAATTATTGCTTAATCGCTTAATGCAAATATAATATACTTGGAAAACTTGATTTGAATAAGTAAATTTTCGTAGATGCAGATGGATCCCAGGCTCTGAAAACGCGCCATAGATGATTTTAAGAATACAGAAGTATCAGATTTAAGAGGAATTAAAAGTTGTGGATTTCTAGTTGATCTAGTGAACCTGAATCTACTTCGCAGTAAAGTTGGTGAACCAGACATTGCCAATTTATAAAATGATTTCATGATTCGAAATTCTACACATACCTTACTACCATATCAAAAATTCGCTCAATTTTCCTAAAGCAACCAAGATTTGTTCCCGAAAAAACTTCCATACCATGAGCTAATCTCTCTTTAATACGAATTGGAAGGAATATGTTTATATAGTATAACTTCCGCAGAGTAAAAATTATCTTTTGAAATAAGGAATCAATATGAGAATGAAAAAATTTTAAATTGACGAAAAATTAATCACTATAAAAAAATAATAAATAAAATACGATAACAATAATTTTTAAAAAAGAGAATGAAAATTTTAATCAATTACTTAATTGACTCCCATCTCAAATAAGCTGACAGAATCTTGCATCAATTTTGATAACATTTTCGCCAATGTCCGGCAGCAATCTTGGCCAACCATTTATAATAATATCTGCTCGGTTTGGCCTACGTGCAAAACATTACAACGTTTTTCAATATAGTCCCGTCTGGAACAATTGCCGAGGTCAACATTAGATACAGCTTGTTAACAAGTGGTTACTTCAGCTCAGAGTTCATTGGTGGCACCCATGAATTCACCCCGCAGGCCACCACTGTTACCATATGACCTACTACCTACTGTGGACATACAACTTTTAATCTGCTCATCCAGATCTATCTGCTGTTCCGACATCTGTATCAATATGTATGGTGTCAGAGAATTTGTTGAACAACTCTGCGATTTTCAATATGATTTACTTCTATGTATCGTTTAGTCAGCCTAGATGATATTATTGGCATAAGTGAAACTTATCAAAGAAATTAATGTAGTATTATGAAGGTATAAATTTTAAATTAATTTGGTGTGTCATTTGTCATTTTCCAATTTATTGGAGCGTTATAGGAAGATTGTTGTAATTTGTGATTTTGAAAATAAGTTGTTCGATATTGCGAAAGCCAATTATGTCAGGCGTGTTTGTGTTTGACGTTAAATAAATAAAAGTAATAAATAATAAGCTATTTTATGGATTTTATGGTTATACAGAATTTTCAACTAATTTTGCTGGAATTTGTAGAACTTTCATTATAGCTCAGCTTGATGTAGTAGATGAACAGCATAACCTCTTGTCATTTTTTGTGTTATTGCGTTATTCTTATTATTATATAATTAATTCGGACACATTGCACTATCATTATGACACTATAATTTTCAGAAATCATAAATCATAAGTCGAATTAAGAACAGTTTAGCGAAAATATATCACGGCAGCAACTTTTGAGATGCATTGCGGATAGCACGTTAAATAATTGTCCATTTTTTCCGGTCGTCAAAAATATCCCGCGCGGTAAAAGGTACATTATATATAACATGTGTTGTGACATATTACAATACAAATTTGCAATGTTAGGAATTCATATTATATTTTATTCGCAGTAATGTTTGCCGCTTACCTTTTCCACATTCCTCTGCTTGATCAATTTTTTCATAAGCTTCGCACTTTCCTCCTTTTTAGTCAGTGGTATTCCCAGTTTCTGCCTTTGAAGATCCTTAGCCTCCAGGGCGTAATGTATTGCCCTTTGTTTTGACTTTTTGTTGCGCAGGGCACGGTTCTTATCGGTTTTCGTACGTTCTGACTTGCCTATCAATTCGTGTTTGGGTCCCCGGAAGACTTCCTCAGGAGCTAAGAGCTTCGCATCACTAACAGCTAAAGGAGCAACTTCTTCCATAGCAATGGCGGGACAGTTTGTAATAATTTTCGGTTCAGGTGCTACTGGCTTTGGTGTGAAATGGAAATTGGAAAGTGCATCCAGCTTTACGAACAAGTCACGCATTAAATTGCGTATTAACTTATGATCCTTTGGCTCGTCTGTTTCATTGGCATCCCTTTTGGGATTCAACTTTTCCAATTCACGTTGGTACTCTTTTTCATAGATGTGTGCTAGGGACTCTTTTGATTTTTCCTGATCTAGCACCAGTTGTTTACGGTATTCTTGTGGAGTGTTTACCGTTTTTACTGTACGTACTACATCATCCCAAGCTTGATCTTTGATACGTTGCTTTATAATGTCCTCTAAGCGCCGTGTAGTTTCCTCGGTAATGATGGGAGCAGGCCTGACAGTTGATTCAAATTCCAAAACTTCTTCTAGTAAAGAATTCTGTGGACGATTCGTTGCTTCGATCTCACCTTTGAGTTGCCATGGCTTTTCGCCCAGCACTTCCTCTTCATAATCTCTTATTCGCTGTTCCAAACGCGCCCGTTTCATTTCAAAAGAAGACTTAGGAGCTTCTTCTTTCTCCTCGCCTGAACTGGTGTCAACATCAGAAGAATGATCTATATTTTCTCTGTTGGACTTGTCAGTTCTATCTTCGTTTTCGTCGGATGAACTGCCATTATCGTTTTCTATTTTATTTTCGTTATGACTATCTCCTTTAGCATCATCACCTTCGTCGTTTATTGTTTCGACGAGGTGATCTTGGACACTAGACTTATTTTTCCCTTTGACCGGTTTTATATTTCCGTCGCCCTCATCTTCCATATCAAAGAAATCTTCGTAGTTTGGATTTGTTTCCTCCTTATCGGAATCTTCTCCTTCCTCCTCACCCAAATCATCGGCAAAGTAATCAATTCCGTCAGCATCAACTGGCATTCTGCCATTTTCTTTTCTGGCTTCTTTAGCTTCCTCTGCCTCTAAGAAATCTTCCATTTCACCTAACTTGAAGAATTTATCGTCCACCACAGAGGTGTATTTGAGTTTACGTCTGCGTTTCGGTGCTGGAGAAAACTCATCTTCTTCTTCTTCCAGCGGTGCATCTCCTTCGGTGTCTTCTTCAAATTCTTCTTCGCTAAATAAACCGTTATCCCCTTCCCCCTCATCCCTCATTCCTTCCTCGTCTTGACCATCTTCCTTTAAATGAACCTCCAATTTTTCTTCTCTCATAGCCATTAAATTTGCCGTTTTTTCAATCATTTTACCCAGCATGGCGCTATTACGTAGTTCCAACTGTTGCCATATTTGTTCCTCTTCCATTTCCTCTACTACCAATTCTGGAAGAATCTCTGGGTTGGACAAATTGTCCCCACCGCATTCGATGGCGATGCTATACATGGTTTGCAACATACTCCGAATATCATTGCGTTGTTCGGGTTGAGCGCTACAATCGTAAACAAATGTTTGGGTTTATCTTGAAGGCTAAAATATAACACGTGCCTAAATTTCCATTGGCAAGTTACTTACACTAGAAATCGATCGGGCTCTGCAGTTAATTTCAAAAGATTTTGATGCACTTCCAACAAACCAAATTTGGCTTTATCCTCCTCCTCATTAGCCAGCAATTTACCATGAAGTTCATGCATTTTTACCAAAATAAATTAGTACAAAAGCGAAATGAAAACAATACTCGATGAAATCGTTTTTACTGTAAACTGTAAACAAATCCAGAATCTGACTTTTCAACACATGGAAGTCAAACTGCGGCTTTCACACTGCAACAGGGTGTTTCAAGAATTATTTGATTTGAATGGCAAAACAACTCACCAAAAAAATTTCGCATTTGTTTGGTTCAAGAAATCTTTAGTTGATTTCCAATAAATTCAATTAATATTCGTATTTTCTTTTTATCAACGCAATAGTAAACAAACTTTCTCGTTATTTTGAAATTGCCCTGATAAAAATAATTACCAATGCATTTCAACTCTGAATTCTGCATTTCGCTTGTGGAGGTAATGGAAAATATAATATAAACATGTTCTCTATCTAAATTATTTATTTTTCTAAAAATTGCACAGTAAAAGAATTATCATGGAAGGTATTTTTCGTATGAAAAATTGTATTTTACTGGTATCAACTATGATGTAGTTGAAATTTGAAGTCATATCAAGTAAGTACAACAGTTTGACCACACGGGAACAAAGAGGGACAATGTGCCATTGTGTCTAGATCTTTCCCCTAATATTTAGAATCGTACACTGAAATTCGTTGTGTATGCTGTAAATTAAACGTTTTGGGGTTTTTGTCGCAAATGCAAAAAGACGGATAACTCGTTTGCTATAGACTTAACTTCTGACACTAAACAAGAAATTAGGTTATGCAGCAGTAAAATTGGCAAAATTTCTTCATTTCGTTGGCCTTTTCATATTTTGGGGAGGAAAAAAGTGAACAAAATGGTCTAATCTTTCTTATACTTTGATAACAATTATGCAGTTTTTAGATTGTTTGGTATTTATAAAAGCTACCTTTTCATCAGCTGTTCATAGATACATGCATAAAGTCTATGAAAATTCGATGCCGCATCGGTTACGGATAAAGCATCTTAAAGTCAACATTAAATGGAACGACATGTGAAAGTGATTAATATTGCTTCTTGTTGATTTACAAGTGATTATTGTTTGTTTTCAAATACATGCGTTGTTCGTTAACATCGAAAAAAAATTTAAATTTAACAATTCATAGTTTTAAAAGAATACGTACTCCAATCAACAATTTGATATTGTGGACTTAACAATAGGCACAGTTGAATCCAAATTGCATTATTCTTGATTATCAATCGAATCCATCTTGTACAAATTTTTAATAATTTTACATCTCACACTTTTATTTATATTTTGTTGTGGTTTTCACAATGGGTAGATTAGTGCTTGTGCTTTGAATTATTCTTTTAAACACGGTGAATAAGTAAAAGTCCAATTGAAGTCGCCCTGTCACAGTTGTCTTGATTATCAAATACGAACCTACCTGTGATTGGTAATCATATCAGCTGTAGGTAAATTTCAATATGACAGTAACTCGGGTTTTTTTTTGTTTATCTCTCCCGACCGTACACAAATGCTCTTTTGCCGTGAAGATTTGGACAACTTTTAGAAATTCTATTAGAAGTATGGATAAATATAATGTTAAATGGTTAATATTGGGTGGTGCGATACGATGTTATCTTGCCAATTCGGAGTGGGGAACAATATTGGGTAATCGCGTGGAAATAGCCACACCACTTAATTCCTTTAAAAGAGGTAAGATTCTTGCAGGCAACATACCATGAAACTGCTTTACATATTTTCTTCAAATTCCAGTGCAGGAAGGTATATATTTGCTTAAACAAGGCATAAATCCCTATGACGGAGATATGGTCCACGAGATTCCCCTCGTTCTATGGTGCCTTGCGTATGCCTCAGAGAATTTGGGAGGTTTGCTGCCGCTATTGTACGTAATGGCCGACCTTACAACAGCCTGTGTCCTTTACAGAATTAGTAAAGTTTTTGTACGGAATAAATTGCAACAGCAAAGTAAAGATCTAGGGAAATATGCCAAAGATACAGAAGAGCTGCAGTATCATGTATTGGACGAATGTAATATACCTTTCCTGGTTCTGATGACATACCTCTTTAATCCTCTGGCCATTTGTAATTGCGCCGGCCTAACGTCCACTGTATTCAGTAATCTGTTCCTGTCATTAGCCTTGTACGGCCTTGTAGACTGTCGAGTTCTACTGTTTTTCGTTTGCATTGCGATAGAATCACAACGTAATTTATACCCTGTGATACTTCTGGCACCGGCAGCCTTGGTTTTCAACAAGGATAAAAAAATTAAAAATGTCGTTTACGTATTATTATTTTTCGTGGCTCTGAATATAGCCTCATTTTTGATAAACTATTTGCTGATGGAACAAAAAAGCTGGAATTTTATAGACGGCTCTTTGGGATTTATGTAAGTGAGACGAAATGAATATTGAGGTAGCACCGAATCGTTGCACCAGTTTTCCACCTAGCTATAAATCCGTCTTAAACAAAATTAAATAATTGTTTTTACGTACTTGTAGCTGGAGTCTGTGTTGATGATTGTCTTGCTGAAAACAATTATGCCGAGTAATTTTCTTACTATCCAAATATTCATTCATGGTTTTTTTTTTTAACTTGCAGATTCTTCTATCGTGACTTACAGCCTAATATTGGTTTATTTTGGTATTTCTTTACTGAAATGTTTGAACATTTCCGAACAATGTTCTTGATAACGTTTCAAATGAATGCCACTGTTTTGTACATGATTCCACTGTCTCTGAAGTTACGGAAAGAACCTATCCTACTGGCCACTATATTGGTGGGTTTAATGTCTATATTTCGAGCATACCCCTGCCTTGGAGACGTTGCATTCTACTTGGCACTATTGCCTCTATGGAAGCGTTCTTGGAAGTGTTAGTGTATTGAACTTCGCTTTGAATTATTTTTCAACTATTGTAATTGCGTAATTTCAGTTATGGTCCACAATTTTATAGTTCTCTGTTTCTTTGTGGTGTCCCTATGTATGCTACCAGCGCTTTGGCATTTATGGATATATTCCGGATCAGCCAATGCCAATTTCTACTTTGGTGCTACATTAGCATTTTCCACGGGACAGGTACCCTTCAAATATTATTGCAACTGTTATAATATCAATTACATTTCGATCTTTTCGTTCTAGATATTTCTCATCACCGACTTGTTGTTCGCATATGTCAAACGCGAGTTCTGTCTTTTCAACGGTCAAAAAATCATAGTGCATGGCAAAGAGGCAAAAATTGTATTAGGTTAACAAACATTTTGTTCCTAATTTGAGTTCCAGGAGAGAAAACGAACATTCTGCCCATGTCTTGTATTTATATATGATATATATGTATCCAAATTTTTCGTTACATTAAACTGAAATTTTATTACTTTTGTATTATAGTTTTTAATAACAAAATATAAAAAGATGCCATGTCATTAAATAGATTTTGCTTAAATGTTGGCGCGCGTTCTTACTTTGAATAAAGCTTATTACAGACATTTGGAACAAATATTGGTCTAGATTAAGGATGTGACCCATAAAAGTATCATGTACAAATTCTCGCAACGTCTTGCTGATGACAAACAGCAGACCGCATCAGTGTAATAAATGTTGTCCACAGTGTATACATATGTACTCGTAAGTCATACCAAATACCCGAATCGAAAAAATGTATTAGCTGAAAAGTTGTTTAAATTATGCCGCATAATTGATGTAGATTTCGTTTATTTTGTTGACATAGTTTGGTGATTTCAGTTGGTGAAATGTTGAACATGCAAACATTTGATCTTTGTGAAGAACATTTAAGTGTACTACTAGTATCGGATAAAAATGTTAATTTCTTTCGTTTTTGTCATATTTCTAGTTTTTATATTAGTTGCTTTCGTTTTAGCCTTTAGTGGGCAACACTTCCAAGCCATATGGAGTAATTCTCACTTTAAGGTGTAGTAAAGTTCTTCTGTAAAGTTCTGGCTGAGACACCAAATGTTAAGCATATAAAAGTCTAATTTAATGTCTAGACTTTGCCAGTACACATTGCTTAGAAAATGCTACCCTGGCCTTTTAAAAATGCAGCATTTTCTTGCTCGTAAGATAAAGTTCCCACATAAAAACATGTATGCTCAGAAACGCGACAGAAAAAACGATATATTTACAAAGCGTTAATACAGAAGCTCTGTATTTTCAACCTTTTTCATTTTCAAATTTGGGGCAACTCTTAATTTAAACATTTTAAGCAATAAATATTAAGGGTCTTTAAAGGCCGATAAATACGGCGACGCAATTCAGGAATGGAAGAAGTAAAACGATGTATCGCCCAGTGGTATGCAAGTTTTAAAGCCAAACACTGCTGTTGGAGTTCAGTACGTAGTTTGAATTAGCGGAATGAAAAAAAAAACGTTTAAATTGATCCATGCTGTTTAATAGTCCTAAAATGGATGCAGAAATGCCGTAAGGTATGGTTGTAGTTCTGGTTTGAACCAATATTAAACACAATATATGTGCATATATAATTTATTTCGCACTGGAGTGAATTTCGGTTGCTGCCAACGTTCACACAAGAACGCAATTATGTTCTTTTTCGTCTGATTTTCCTTCCTTTCATTTCTTTTTCGGTTTTTATATTATTTTTTTTTTTAATTTATTTTTATTTATTTATTATATTTTTACTAACATTGCAGATTGCTAATTTAGATTTAGGAGCGTTAGTGACAGGCATAACTGTCCAATATTAATGACCCTGATTTTCCTTAATTTCATTTCTTTTTCGATTTTTATATTATTTTTTTTTTAATTTATTTTTATTTATTTATTATATTTTTACTAACATTGCAGATTGCTAATTTAGATTTAGGAGCGTTAGCGACAGGCATAACTGTCCAATATTAATGACCCCGGATTTAAATGAATTTTTTCCAACCTCTCATCCGTTATCTTCCTCTCCTAAAAACTTCCCCTTTCCATTCTTCCCATCGTCCAAAAATTCTCTTGCCATCTTAGTTTTAAAGTTTTCTGTATAGTCTTTGTAAGCCTTCCGAAGCGACCAAATCTACAATAAACCCCCTCCGATTGAATTATAACATTTACTACAGTGGTTTTTATTCAGGAATATTCACAATATTTTTGACGGAGTCGGTCACGTCAGTTTAATTAAGATGTATTCACAATTGAATTAGTCTTAATTATGTAATAGAACTTAGTACAATTGGTGTTCCGCTAGGTTCAGTCCTTGAGAATATGCTTTTTGTTTGATTTGTTTTAGTAAGTAAGTTTCTGCTCTGCCTATGCTGGCTACAATTGCGAATGTATTCCAATGTCTGTCTCTGAATGCCTTCAAATGAACCTAAACTGAGTCGGTTTACGACAAAGTCGATGTTGCTCACTTCTCATACTACTACTTTTCCTAGGCCATTTCTGAATAAGTGTTATTAGATGAGTGTTGTAATTTATTAACTTTTCGCCATATAATATGGCGTTTTTGACATTTTTCACCAATTCTTGAGTAGCCGTAAGTCACAAGTAACGTTGCAATCCACTACACAAGGACGGAAGGATTGGAAAAGGAAAAATGCTAATAAATGAAGTAATATGACTGGAAATTGTATATTTCTGCGTCTTATTGATAAAATCTGTATTAATCAATAAATGCTGAATAATGGTAGTATACAAGTTTTTAATTTATTAAAACTAATAGTATATGAATGCCTAAAACTTTTTCAAATCTTATATATCCTATATAAAGCTCATTCAGAGTTATACATGACCGAAAAAATATTTTTGAGCGTTTTTGTTGGTATTTGAAGCTTTGAAATGTGAAGAAGTATGTGTAAATTTATTTTATTCAATTACATATGTAAAAGAATACGTACAGATATCTTATATTAATATTGTTGGTTATTTTTTATTTTTCGAATAACGGATTTTGTTTTCAATTTTCCGAATAACGAATTTAACTTTTTATTTTTCAAATTTTATTTTTGATTTTTCAAAGTTCATTTTTCGAATTAAATTTTTTATTTTTAAAATTTTATACTTAATTGTTCGAATTTAATCTTTTATTTTTCGAATTTTACTTTTTATTTTCTATTCTCCAAATTTTAATTTTAGCTACAATAAGGTTTGAAAATACGAACCAGTAAGTTTACGAGATCAAACCTTTAAATATTGGAGCGCCATCTGCCTGGTCGAATTTTGAGTCGTTTACTTTCCGCAGGGTTAATCGCCCCGTCAAATTACCGATGATTAAGTCTACAACCATTAAGTAGTAACGTTAAGAATATATGCATAGTTTGAAATACTAGTTTCGCCCACCTAAACATAACTTTCATTTTGGGCTATGATCGAAGAGCTTCGCCATTTTAGCATTTGAAATATTAAAAAACAGCTACTTTTCCAAATCTACATAGTGATTTTCATATTTCTTTAACTGAACCATTTGTTTGTAATAAAATTCAGAAGCAATTCATTTCGAAGGCAATGTGAATGTCGTGGAATCGTTATACCTTCAACCGAATGAATTTGGGTTATATACCCATCGGCAAAATGTAACACCCAGAAAGAAGCGTTTAAAGTATGAAATATCTTCTGACCAAATATGTTTCATGATTTTTAATCGATTAGGCGATATTCGCAAGCTTGGCTGGCTAGAGGGTAGACACGATAAATGTTCCAAACTCTCTTTGAATTGACACAGCCTAGTAAGTGGACAATACCGATCTAAACCTTTTAGTACCTCCCTCCCTCTGGTACCTCCCATGCAAATGAACGATGTAAAGAATGTATACTTAAGTCCATATCTAAGTACGGTCTCCGAGTGAAAACGGACCCCAATGCCTCACGCCTTCGCTTAAGCTGTCCTTTTTAATTTCTAACTTTCGTCCGTTGTGTTTATTTATAATTCTCTATAGAACTTGGAAAATGTCTGCCAACTAACCAGGCCGCTTCTGGTATCACAAATATAAATACCAGATATAATCTATATATTAATGTAGTCAAATTGGGCGAAATTAAGAACGAAAGTGGAATACAATGTAAGAATAAAATGTAGCTTGTACTCTGCGGTTACTTTCTAAATCGACTGAATAACCACACCCTCTCGTAATTTCCATGCAAATTGCCTAATTTAATCCATATATTCGTAGACTTACATCTTTTATTCACTTGCTCTAAATTCAGTGTAATTTAGCACGCATGCCATTTGCCACTCGCCTTTTTAAATGTTTATTGCTAAAACAAAAAGTTACAAGTTTTAAATAATGGTTGAAGTTTTTCAATATTTTGTCGTCAATGATTGATATGAAATATGACTTAAAAGTCTTCACATCATGTAATTTTTTTCATTTAAAGAAATGTACTTACACTTAGAGAAATAAACTTACACTTATACTTACTGTGCAAAAAAGCGTGTTGTCGTTGAAAGAATGCATTTAAAACGATCTTGTGTTATTATTTTGAATTAATATTTGTTATTCTTTTTAGATTAATTATTTTTGAATATTGATTTGCTAGCATAAAGGATAGGATAGGTGGTATGAATATTACCATGTAATAAATAGTTGGTTTACAATGAGTTTATATGCGTATGTATGTAGTTATTGTTACTTTGTATAACAAGTTATTGCGGAAGTGTTTTAATTAATATAACAATGTTTTTCTTCTAGTTTTCTTTTTGTTAAGTTTAAGAACTATAATTTAGATTAAATATTTCTTCGATTCTATTGAATGTAGCATTTTTCGAAAGGATTTCATCCATCTATTTATATACAATCAAGATTAAAATATCGCATTACAGAGGTGCTACTTTAGATTTATTTTGTAATAATTTAAGTTCATCAAGATATATGTTATTATTTTAATACAATATGTACATTAAATATGTGAAACAAGTTATTTTTTAAATGTTGTTTCCACCGACTCTTTAACAATTTAATAATTAAAAATGTAATAATTTAATACTTTAGTTTATTTAATTTTTTATTTATATATTTATATGCTTGTATGTATTTGTATATGTTAATGTTTGCAAGTTATTTGCAAATAAAATGGCAAGTTTTGTTTTAGAAACTATGTTATATTTAATTTTAATTGTAAGAGTTATTATTTATTTACCATTTGTTTGTAATATGTTATTGTATCCAATTTCTTAAATGAAACGCATATCATTGTTTTATTGGAAATCGACGATTAGCTCGGTGACAAAATCGGCGAAAATGAACATAATTGACCTGAAAATGACAAGTGGTAATTTATAACGATAGTGGACACCTCCAAAATGGGTGCGTTGTATCTTTCATACTGTTCATGTTTATGTTTAGTCTACTAATAATAACAATTTTATACGTTGGCATTTTCCTCTAATTCTTCTTCCATTTAAAGCAAAAACAAACACCCCATTGTTAACTCTTGCAATGTATGTAGATATATCAGCATTTTTATTAACAAACATTTAAAATTTGTACAAATATGGATGTAAAGACATCACTGTGTGATATTATTTTACTTGTGACTTTAAAACTACACGAATGAAATAATCGTGTTATTCTACCTTGCGTTCGCTTTAAAATAATTTGACAGCAAGTGAATCTCTTAGAAAATCTATTTTTGTCTTACAACCTGCATAGGTAGACTAAATAAAGCAAAATCCGTAACGTGATAAAAAAAAGAGAAAAAAAAATTGCCAATGAAAATATTAGGGGGTTTTTCATTAATTTTTTGCAAAGACGGTAGTCCAATCGATCAGAAGCTATTTCTCCTACCTGTCTCTCATGCAAGAATTATCCGCTGACTGAAATGTTGTTAAAGCGTATGACATGATCAGCATATTCTATGCATCTGTTTTAAACAAGATCCTTTGCAAACATTTTTCTCAACCAAATGACAGAAATGTGCATTACTTCAGAAGATAAATCATCACTACGACGAAAATCAAACAAAAACTGCAGCACTGTTTAAATACTGGACTGAGACAAGGACTATCCACACCCCAACCTCCATCCTACACACTTATAAAAGTGGCATCACAACATATGCCGCAGATAGTAGGTCGGGAAAAAAATTTGCAGTCTGAACCACGGAAAGTCCAATCAGGTGGAAGAGGATGAAAGCAACGCTCAATACAACGACGTTTCCGAACAACGTGACATAAAACCAGTGAAGTAGAATTATTTTATTCAGCTGAAAAATCTCGGAGGAAAGTATCAAAGATTCACATGAAAATGAAAATATTAATAATTGAAAACAACAAATTGTCAGCGGATAAGCAGGCATTGGATATTGTTGGGGTCAACTGAGATATGTCAATAAAGGCAGCGAAGCACTGTCGGGAGCCATCTTAAGAAGTTCCGAAATATTGGTCAGTAACAAAGATCAACTCTCTGTCTCACATAATTTTCAGCGATACAATCAACCAAATTACTGCAAAATAAAACTGAAAGTTAAGATTTTGATTTGTTGTATTTTATATAATTTTTATTCCTCATTATTCATAATAAATACGGGCATCATAAAATTGTGTAAACACCCAACAAATGTACTTTAGAAGCCTAAGCGTCAATTTTTCAAGGCTAAAGGTAAGTTTAATAACAACTTAGACTCTAAAGGTGAAAAATAAGAAAATAAAATAATAATTGCTTCAATATAACAATATACCTATAATTATTATGGTAATATAACAGGTCTAGAAAACACGTTGCAGACATAACGTGTATGATACATTTTCCCAACGACGACTTAAGCCGTCGTCATATTAACGAAGGTAAGAATATTTTGTGTATATTCAGATAAAAAATTTATATCATACTAATGTAGTGGAATAATGCAACAAACGTAGCGAAATATTTGTAAGAAACAGCACAATTTTTGAGGCAGTGTAATTACACTAGATAACGATATTGCTTAGCGATTAAACACAAAATTGTTGATATCGACGAAATCAATAAATTAGATGAAATATCTTGCCATTCTCTTCGAAAGAAACAATTACAGTGTAATCTGTTCTAAAGATGTAGCTACGTACTTTACCAAAACTGCCTTACATTGCTTATTAAAGTACAGAGGCGACATTACATAAGAAGAACCGCAGTCATATAACAAGACAATCTTAGGATATTTATAATATTTATTGGTGATTTCCTTCAAAAGGAAGAACTAGATGTTAGAAAAGCTTCAAAGGTTAGGTCGCGGATGCAAGAACTTCGCCAAAGCTATTTCTCTGACAAATAAACTACCATAGTTGGAACAAAAAGATTCGCCATTGCAGGACGGTTGCATCATTTGGTAAGATATGAGTTACGTCGATCAGAGTTGTCCTTTAACTTGTTTGCTGACATGTCAACATATGGTCTTGTAACTTATTTCAAAGTGTACGTGGCGTTGCACAGGAATCGCAAGACAATTGTCTCTTGCCTATGTAATATTTTGTTGCATTGCTGGTGTACTTTGTAAGTAAAAATAAGGGATATGGCCTATCTAACCTATCTTTTGCCTCGCTTGCATAATTCGTTGCTAAAAAGTTAAAGAATTCGAGTTTAAGTTAAGATTAAATGTAATTTGCCTCTAATAAAGAGCAGGTAGATAATTTCGAAGATAAAATTACTCCACCCCGTGTCTGTTCATTTAATAAGGAACAGCCAAATATAACTCGATTTAAATCTACAAACACTTTTAGAATCAATTTGCTTTTGTTACATATTTGCGATATGCATTATAAAGAAAATGTGTAATTTTTTTGTAATTTACTAGTTTTGGTACAGCAACAATAACTGCGAAAAGTGGAATAACTGCACAAAAGTAATTTATATATACATATGTATCTGCAGTAATTATGACACCTGCGTATTTCAAGAAATATTGGAGTTGTTGTGTAATAGTGGTAGAGTACATAGTGGCGACCATAATTGCAGCGCCCTCATTTATTTATAAGAACCGTGTAAGAACTTTGTAGAAAAGCTTATAGTTTTGTATAGTTTCTGTAGCGGTTTCAACGTCCAATATCACTGCAGTAATGACCATATTACACATGCCACAAAAGTATCGCAATTCTCATCTTTATCGAGGTTTTGCCTGGCAAAACCATATTGAAAAAGAAAAAGCATACCCATGACGAGTGCATGAATTTATAGGCAACACCAAAGCCTGGCCACAGTCTGAAAAACGCAAATAATCCAGAAACGGTCAAAAGTGGCGGCGCTATTCTGTTATACAGCCTTTAAAGTATGACGATTGGACACTGCAAACGAACAAATTTATGTAAGTCCTTCTGCAAAAGTGAACACTTGCTTGCTGATTGACATATAACTTTGGTGGTAGTAAACTCTGTGTTATGGAAAATAAGTTCCCGTGGAATCTTGGGAAAATATACTACGTTGAAAAAAAAAAAAAAAAAAAAAAAACAATTGAACGAAGGGGATAATTATTAATCAATTGAAAACAGCTAAGTAATTTGGTGAGTTTAACAAATCTGTCGTTAATGATATACGATTAACGATTCCTGGTATTTAGCTTTAAGAAAAATTATCAAGAATGTGTAACACCAACAGAAATTAAGCCTAAGACACTGTTTATTAGCAAGCTGCTGTAAATATATTTAATTTATGTAGTACTGAAAATTACATAACAAATTCTTAGAGGTTCTCAGCTTAATGGACACATTCATGGAAAATTATTTTCCACCCTAACGACTCAGGTATTGCTCTAATTGCAACATGTGGAATTGTTGTCCAACGTAGTCAGTGGAATACTGATGAAATACAATACCACACACGAAGTATTATGGTATTGTGTGTGTGTGGTTATAATAATGCATTCATGTGTATGTGGATTGATTGACACCCAAGATGTTCAATTTCATAGGAAGGACACGTTGTTTATGCCAACGTTGAATTGGGTACTTTTGTCTCCAATCTTTATAGCATTTTGTAGCCTTCGCGTTGTTGTCAACACTTCTTTTGTCTCCCTCTTGCTGTTGGTATTTATTTCTCGGAACAAATACAACTTAACTAGTAACGAGTAGACAAATGCGGTCACTTTCGCCTTTTTTCTCGCCTTGTTGTGTACATGGTGGGGGAGTCGTAATTAGATCTCCTTTCTGATCGTACCGTAATCAAGGTAATTTTGCGGTCGCCATAAATATAATTTTGGAAATTTAAATATATCATTTTTTTATTGTTTTTTCTGAATTTGGTACGCCAATTGGCAAGCTACCTCAAACAGACTTACTTGCTAGTAAAAATATTAGCACTTGAAATCAGATCTTTTATTTTGGGATCGACAAAACTTAACTGGCATCGGAAGAAGGAATGTCCAAAACACATTTCTAATTAATCACCGCTTTATAGATGTTATACTGATTTTGAGGTAAACATTAAGTTTACTAACCAGCAGGAATTTTATGAAGTGTTCTCGAAAATGTTCAATAGATTCTAAGGGCGTTTTAAAATTGAGCAACCCAAAGCTTCCAAAACTCCATTGCCTCACCAGATGGAATTCACCTGATCGCTGTGAAATCTCCTCAACTTTAATAAACGTTCTGGGACATGTGAAGTGCTATGGTGGGTGGCATCACAGCTTCCGTACCCTTCTAAAGTCTGCTGCAAAGTGAATATTTTCCATTGATTGCACAGTATATAATAACAAGCAAGTAACGAATTATAAAACAAGATTGAAAAAAATCGAATTTTCCAATAAAGAGGAAAATCTCTTAATTACGCAAACAATAGAATACGCCAATAGAATAGAAGGAATGATCTCATGAGAGATCAAGTTAATTAAAGACCATAAACAAGAAAATATTAAAGAATCAAAGCTTGAATTCAATAACAATTCTCACGGATGAGTGGATGCATTTCACACAACAACCTTGTAGAGGTTAAAGGAACACCAGATTTAAGAACTGAGAATCAGAACTGAGGAAAGTGTCCTGTAAACGTTCAACCGCTGTTGCTTGCTATACCAGTTCTGCATGCTGAATTACTGATCAAAATTCTTTCAACGTCAATAAATAAGTGGACATTTAGTACCTTCAACAAGTATGTGAAGTTCATACCATAAAATAGGATAGCTTGCAAGATAATTCTTTGCCTACCGTTAATTAGTATTCGGCAATGTAAGCTGTCTTCGACGGACATCTATACAAGAATTTTTTTTTAATAAAAAAAAATTGTTGAAGTATTCGGACTATTTCATCTACAATCGTATCCGTCATCTTGAGTCATCATGCGAAAAGTATGCTTCGGAGAATGAAATATTAAAAGGAATTCTCGAGAAGAATAACGCTTCGGGTACTGGGTCGGAGGCTGAGTTTAGCTCTGAAGCAGATGATGATGACGACCAAGATGAAACCGTGGAAATCGTCGAGCTCTCTGATGCACCGCCGGCACAGAGGCCCTGCGCGATGCCTAGCCAGGGTGGAGAGAAGGGAAATGTGGAACGCCAGTACACCTCGTCCGGGGCTGATGCAACACCTACATCTAACTTAGACGCGGAATTGAATAAAGGCGCTATACTGGAGACAGCATCGAAGAAGCTCCCGCTGTAAACTTAAGTATTCCTAGAAATAAAAATAAAAATGTTCCTGACATTTTTGTAAAAAATTGTAATGTAAAGATCATAGTCAGGAAGATGAAAAGTGTCCTTCAGACAGATAATTTTATTGTTAAAATAATTAACAAGGAACTAGTTAAATTCAAATTATTCTCCATTGAAGATTATGGTAAAATTCGGAACATGCTGAAGGAGCAACGGTTCCAATATTACACATTTACGCCTAAGTCAGAAACCCCATATGGGTGGTAATTTCTGGTCTCTCGAGCACTTATGATGTAGAGGATATTAAGGCTGCTCTTGGTGAAATGACGATTAAGATCAATGTTATCAGAATTGTAAAGCTGGCTGGTGACAGGTGGCTGTTGAGTTTGGGCAGGGACTCTGATATTGAGAATTTTTTCAAGATTAAGTGCCTACTTTACTGTAAGGTTAATATCAGGAAGGACATGAGGTCGAGTGTTGTGCAGTGCAAAAACTGCCAGAGATTTGGGCATGTGGCTAGTAACTGTGGTTTACCCTACCGCTGCTGTAAGTGTGGCAGTGGCCATGGACCGGGAAGCTGTGTGTGGTAAGGAATGCCCGAAGAGGCTGTTGATTCTTAAGAAAAGGGCCGAAGTGCAGAAGAAACGACTGTAGACTGACGCTATACGGATTCCACCGGGCAGTGGGAATATTATGGCTGGTAGGTCATTTGCGGCTGCTGCTGCTGGTCGTGCTGATGGTTTTTCGGACAATGCGAGGAATATTTCTACCGGGGTAACGGTGGATAACGCCCGAAGACAGTTTGGCATTCTTGATGATGATTGCCGGAGATTTTTTGGTGGGGGTCTACTATCCTACCTCCCCCGTATTGGCAACTTCTCACGCGATTATGCGCGTCTTAGTAGTGATGAGGAAAAGCACCAAGCTCTCTTGGGCTTGATTGTGATCTTTAGGTCTTTAAAGGCCATTTTCGTCAATGTTAGCTCGTTAGTGCCTTTACTAACACTACACACTACTTGCAGTTATTTCTGGATGATAAATAAAGTCGGCTTTGGACTTTTTGCGGATGGCAGTCTTCTGACAACCCTTTCATCCGGGGAATCTTTTCCCCTCAGCGGGATTTTAGGTTCGACACTCACCTGTCACCATCCAGGCTATTAGATCTATAGGAGGGTGATCTCCTTTTCAGAGGCGATGATCTTGTTTTTTACCTCCGCAGGTGGAATTATTTGAGCTTATCTAGTATGGTGTATAACACCGCGCAGTGATATTATCACTGCTTTTTTGTACATATTGTGAATAGTAGTCTTAAGATAGTTTTTTAAGTTTAGTTCTAAGTTCTATTTTTATATTGATTTTGCACCCGGTTTTGAACTGTCTTTTTTTACGGGTTAACTTTTTTGCTTTGTAAATTATTATAATGTAATTGTCGCGGTATAGCTTCGGCAACTTTTTTTTTTACCTATTTGTCAGTATTTGATAAGTCTTTGGACGTAAATATCCAATTTGTTTTTTTTTTAGTATGATAAGCTAAATTTTTTATGTATTATTTTAAGGAAGATAAAATTATCAATAAAAAACTGAAACTTGAGCATTGCAAAGATTTTCTATACAATTAAACTTAAATGTTGAGTAAAAAATCTTAATGGTACTCAACAGAATTCAAATTTGCAACAAATACTCCCAGCTTGAGTGCAGTAGCTTACAATTAGTCGTCACTTCAATGGCATTTCTTCTAGCCGTAACTAATAGCAGATAATGGAACTTCTATGGAATTTAAAGCAACGTGAACTCCGGTTCACATTTGAACTTTGTGTCGGAGTGGCTCATCAAGAGAATGTACATGTCCTGGTATACCAGCGCACATTGGTACGCTGGTATTGTTAAGTTTAAGGACGGCATATAATTACATTTGAATTACAGTATAAGATTAACAATCGATTAACAAAAAATCAACAAATATTTTGTTCGCACACCCATTTTTGCTGCACCACCTAACTGCTACAGCACGTGCAATTTTGACAGCTATTTTTAGAGCATACATTTGTAAGGGCTTGATTTTCAAAAATAGTTCAATTTAATATCAGATTTATTTATACATTTGCAAGGGCGTTTAGTTAACACATACCAATATGTATATTAATTTATGATTTCGACAACAAGTGTAATCTGTTGTATGCGACAGAGAAAATGTATACTCTTACATAAGGAGAACATATATTGTTAAAAAGCATAAAATGTTGAGATATAATTTTATATTTCTGACAAATAATTAATTCATAGAGATTTAATCGACGGACGCTGTACAAAATATTAGTTGGAATTTTTAAGTAATTTACTAGTTTTGGTACAATTATAAGACTTTAAGCAGTGGAATAATTGCATAAAAGCATGTTAGTTATGTTTATTGAGTTATTTCACAAGCCGTATAGCATGATACGGTCTACACTTGTATTGGCAACAGCTATGAAGATGAAAATCTCCAACGCCAGATATGTTCGCCCGGAGTTTTAA
>JAHXMU010024540.1:40125-64984 GCA_019455685.1 Philornis downsi
ATAGGGACTGTAATATGCGATAAATTTTCCAAAAATTACTACGAATTAAATTACTATCAATTAAAAAAACCAAATCTATTTCATAAAGTAGAATAGTGCAGCAAATGCAAGCGAATAATGAAAAAGTCATTATTTTTAAAGAAAATACACATCGTATACATTTCTGAATATGATAAAAATCATAATAGAGATTCCATTCTTTCTGGTGCATAAGGTACATTTTATTTTTTGTAATGTGATCTTCCTTGTGGGAATGCAATCGTAGCAATTGATTACACAGTAAGTTTCTCTGCGGTATAGCATTTTGGAATACCACAACAATGCTGTATTAACATTATAAAGATCTACTCATTACGATAAAACTAAAAATTGAGAGGAAAAAACCCTTATTTTTATCTATTATGCGGAGCATGCATATAAAAGGTACATAATCCTTCCAACTGAGTTTTGACTCCAAAATTTTTAATTGTAAGCGTCCATACAGCAAATAACTTGATTTCGTCCGTATTTACCGACAAAAAAAATTTTGCAGACTGCTCCTCAACATGTGAGAAAGTTACAGTAACACCTCTCATTGAAAGAGTTGGGATAGGCTTAAACTTTATCTAAGGTATGCGGCTTTGCAATGCCAAACTTCATTTGTGATTGGTTAAGTGCGGCTTTCTCTCTTATTTTGAGTGGGAGGTACCCAAGTGGCCTTGTTCACGTCTTTATGTAAAAATCAGCTTTCTCTTTTTCCACTCGTTTTTTTTTTTTTTTTTTTTTTTTGTTTTGTCGGAAAAGCTCAGCCTGGTCTGTTGCTGGCAACAAAAGAATAAAAAATTGTAACAGAACATCCTTCTTCAAACAACTTTAACAACGAAGCGACTGAAATCAAGGGAATTATAATAAGATCCGCTAACGTAATATAAGAGACAATGGAAGTGGAAAGTAAAACAACTACGTGTGTTGCGAATAAATTTGCTTCGCAATGTACGTGTCAAGCCTTTTATTGCTCATACAGTTATGCTAAACAATTTGCTTCATAAATAATTGTCTTATTTTGTTTTGCTTAATAATCTTAACAATTTTTCACACTTTGATTTGTTCACCAATGTACTTTAGAATATTTTATTTCAATTCCGTTCTAATAGTCTTATGCGGTGCATTATTAATTAATTCGATATCATTAATTAATTCTACAAAATATATTTTCACCATATGTAGCAACGTTGAACCAAAGTTTCACGCAACGTGAGAGCAGCAGCAAACGTGTTACGTACCCAAATCTAATCTAAAATGACACTAGGAATGGTACTTGTTTAAAATTTAAAGGAATAATAGACATTTAGTAGCACAAAAAGACGTGAAGAGGTTCGACCTGGATCATAACGATCATATTCTTTTCTGATAACATATTAGAGGAAGTCTGGACATGACACGATCAACTTATCAAACTCATACTCATCATATAACTTAGATACTTAGAAAATAAAGCTGAATGCAAGATTGACTTAAATAAATAAAATAAAGCTGAATATACAACTATATTGACACAAAAGAGTGTAATGACTTTCAATAACATCCTAATCCTAGCAATGAAACTGACAATTAACCATATACAAGCAAGAAAAAATATCATCATTCTCGTTACTAAGGAACAATTGCTACAAATTGAAGCAGAAATAGGAACAATCATAAAAATGGGAGACGTTATGCGTATCAAGAAATCAAAATACTAAACGAATTGAAATTTGGTAATCATTCTTTACTGCATGTAAAGAAAATCATCACAAGATTATATTGAAAATACCATAAACGTTCAAAAGATAGTGCCAAACGATGTAATTCGCAATCGTAACGCAGAAAATAAACAACAAATGAAGAATAGAAATACTACGATAACCCTACTTCCTACCTTGACAAGAACGGAAGACATTACTTGCTTCCGTCCTGTCAGCAACATAACGTTAATATGGTCAAACAGAAATATATAAGAATATAAAAATTGCAACTCTTAAAAGATACACAAAACGGCATATTACCCGAAGTTCAAGGTACAATACGAGAAATGCCATATGTCTGGTATATTTCTGTGTTCTCTGTGAGCGCAAACAGTAACCAATATAGAGGAATAAGAAATAAATGAGTTATTCTTAAGACCATACTCAACAAAGACGAATTGAAAAATATAGTTTAAAGTGATCTGCTCATTTTGTTTCATCATATTTCCATAATCTTGCTATAAGTCGCAAATTTTCTTAAAGTTCGGTTGGTTAAACTTTACAATAATATTTTGATCACCTGTGTGCATCCGCATGACTGAAGAAGTGTATTGCTTTTTGGAAGACCAATGGGTAATACTTATATAACATTCGACAGCAGTTATAACACGCACTGAAAAATAGAAAACCATCTGAAATCTATCGACTTCTAACCAATCAGCACAATAATTCCAACACTATTAATGGAGAGACAGTAGGATTATTAGCAGGCCAAGATATGAATGTAATAGAAGACTATAAGTTAACAGTTACTTACTGCAGTTAGCTTGACGCTTGCCATTGTATTTAGAAAATTAATATGTAACCGACGGACGTTGGGATTGCTTAGTGTATGACTTCGCAAACAATTTAACGACCCCTCCTGTTAATCGAGGGGCCATGACGGACAGTCCCGTCTTGTTGTAGCAGCTTAGAGGTAAACTGAGCTTCATCGTGTAGATACAGATTCGCTAAAAGTGCGGTTCCGTCGTTCCACAAAAAGAAAAGAGACTTTACCATTTCTAGTTCACCGCATGGTGCGATTGCTTTCCAGGTATTAAAATTTGGTTAGGTAGTTGCGGAGAGGAGTTAATGGAAGGAAGTGGACTAATTCCGGTATAGTTCGCAGAAGAGATCAATCATTTCAGGTCAACCCATTAGACTTTAATATATGGCATTGGACCGCAAAACACTTAGCAAATGGTTACAATGGGGTGTCAATAGAATCAAAAACTCATGTACTAATAAAACAGTTAATAAAAGAAAAAAAAATCATATAAACTAAAAATATGATTCTTCTCCATAACAAATACAAAAATAGACAAATAAATTAAATTTATTTTATACTACTCGAGCATCACGCAAACAACTATGACTTTAAAAATGTAACTTTAATAGATAGAAATGAGCCGATAGTAGACTACTTATGAAGACCAGTAACACAAGTGTCTTCTTGTGGTAACTTTCTCTTCTTTGTATCGCATTTTACATGTCTGTAGTTTGGGTCTGAACTATTTTGGGCCAGAACGTGTTCAAAACTAATCTAACTACCCAGACAGCTGTAACTTTGTTAAATTTTGTCGACATTAGGAAACTTTCCCAATCAAAAATCTGTCGTATTCACACTGACATAAACTACTGTAATACTAGTATATGGTAATGTGATGATGCAACGGAAATACATCTTACCGTGAGGAAATAAAACAATATTACAAATGATCGAATGTCTGGTACAGTAATCAGACAGATAATTATGTTGCTTTCGAGAAATAATTCGTAAGCACATATTTTCTTGCGTGGAAAACATTGATAAATACATCCTTCATTATGTATTCAAAGATATGGTCCCATAGTCAGACATAGATAGATACATACATGTTTTGGTTCTGATAGGTGTTTTGTTATTGCTTTAATTGTAATTTAATTGGATCGATTGATGATCCGCTATAATAGAATCCCAATATATGCTTACTTGGAAGAAGAATGAAAAATACAAGCCCAACTTACTCGCGTTCATTCTACCAATAGCACAAGGTATCCATAGATTTTAAATTGACATCGAATCATTGAAACTTCTGTTCGTTTACGTTGAGAGGCGAAGAGCTGTTGTATGATGTGATTTGTTAATTTTTTCCAGTTAGTTTTGTTTTTCCCTTTGTTCTTAGACTAGACTGGCAACTCCAAGGCCTAGTCTAAGAAGGGATTTTGTCATACATGGCGGGCAGCTAAGGATGATTGGCTTGTGACCCCACCACCAATACCTTGGCCCGGTGAAGGCGATGGTGACGACGATTTGCTAGTTGTGGTAGAGTGGTGATGTCCACCGCCGCCTCCGTGTGATGAATTTGACGTTATCGATGTTGACGACTTGGGACGATTAGGCGGAGGCGGTGGTGGGGCCCGGCGCATTCTTTGCTGCAGTATACGCGGCAATTGTGGATGGGACTTTTGCGGAACTGGAGCATGCGGTGGCATGATACTGCCGACGAAACCAACACTGCCGCTATTGTGATGCTGATGATGTTTGCTGATTGACGAGTTGTTAGAAGAGGAACCCGATGTATTCGATGTTGACGTAGAGGAAGCATGCGATGTGGTTGAACCACGCTTCGACGGCAGGCTTTGGGCGGTCGCTACTAGAGGCTGTATGAGTTTAGCAGGGACTGCGTGCTGTCCAGAACATGACTCTTCGTCAGGCTCTGATATTAGTGAATTCGTTTCCGATGGTGTGGGCGAAGGTGAAGGTGGCGACAAAGCCTCCTGTTCCTGAATGTACGCACGGAAACCTTGTATGGACTCATTCAAAGCCCAAAGCTGTGAAAGCAACGACAAATCCAACTGTCGCAGACCATACATTTCCCGCCTTAGGATGGCCAACTGAGTATCCAATTTCGATGTGGTACTAGACCCCGAAGTGCTATCACTATCAGTGCGTGAATGATGATGGTGGTTGTGAGAGTTGTTATTGCTACTTTGACTCGAATGGTTATTGTTGGTGGGCGTATGCAACTGCTGTTGATAATGCGAAATATGGCTACCACTGTGAGTAGATGAGGTTCGGCTATGAATACTCTCACGATCACTAAGTGATTCCTGCGTCGACGACAGACTACCGTGCCGTTGCGAATTACTGCCACCTCCCCCTCTCTGCCGATGCGTCGCAGCAGCTGCAGCAGATGTTGAAGCACCCAAATACAAATCAGGATCTAAAAAGTGAGCATGGTTTAATGGTGACGACGAATTCGGCTGACCAATAGCAGCACTGAGACTCTTTGGCAAAGGCGGTAAGCCGGGCAGTGTAAGTTTATGTTCATCCTCCATTTTTGATTCAATTTACTTTGGTGCGGCCAATAATAATATCACGTTAAGTCTAAAAATATTCTCTCTTCAGTTCTCTCCCTACCACGAATCTGAAATACGTAAAAGAGTAAATAAATGTAGAGCTATATATAAACATACACAAAATACTGAGGGATGATATAGCCGGCTTGCGTGCAATATTTCTAGGACACTAAGCACTTTACAATTCTACGCTTAACAAGGTATTACATTTTGTTCACATTCACATTGTATGATTAGTTGACCCCATTTTATATCTTTTCATATGTTCAAAAACAAATGTTCAAATCATTTTTTATGAACCGGAGTCTAATAAAGTACGAACCAAACTTATATTGATATCTTAAACCGTTCTGTTTTTATGTTGAATGAAAAATTTATAAAAACCTTGAACAAACATTTGGAAAATACAAACATTAGCTACGTATAATACCGTTACTCAGGCATCACAATTCATTAACGTTTATTACGAGTATGTATGTGAATAATGATCTACTCGAATTGTTTGAAAATGTCAACCGTTTGTTTTTGTTTATTTCTGATAATGTTTAGTTTTTGTTTTAACGTCATACCGAGTTACATGATGTTTTATAAAATATGATTGACTTCAGTAGCATAACCATCGTATTACTGCGAATAACGATAGTATCGGTCTTGCTCATGTTAACTCGGTAGTTACTAAAGTAAATTTCACATTGGCTTTAGTAATGCCAATTTCTTGATATTGTTCAGAAGCACTCGCCGGCAATGGGAGATCTGTTTCGAGAAAGATTCGTCTAACATGTAATAGGCTAGGGCGTTTATACATAATATGCAATGCAGACAACACGTGCTTCACCACATCTTAAAGTTACATACATCCAGCGACTTCGTTAATATACGTAATGACGCACCGAACAATAAGCTTTAACGGCGATTGTTTAGTGTAGCAGAAATGGGATTTGTGTCGCAAAGTATGTTATCAAATTATACGTAATTCTACAACACCCGCTCCAAATTAATCGTACACGATTTTTTTTTTCTTTAAATCGACCTTTTTGTAAGGAAGATGCCAGAAGGGATGTGGGTGGTTTGAACACTTTTCAAGCATTGACAACTTTCTACCTAGGGGGTGAAGGGGATGACACACTAGCAGATTAATGTGGCGGGTTAAGAGCCATTTGTGGGCAATTTTCATGCTAGGCGTTCGCCAACGGTATTAAACATGCGTCAGATTAGCTGTAAGCTCATCCTTCTAATAATGCATTAGGAAACGGAAGAAAATTGCCATATACCACCTACATCTAAGGAATGAAGCTGAAGGCAGCAAAATTATGGTCTACATTATCCTTAACATGATACGCTGATTGATAGATATTCGCCTACCTAAAGCGGATGCCACACCAGCAGATTGATTTGACAGATTTAGCTTTGTTTTAGTAAATGATTTGCATGCAGATTTAACCAAATTGCCCACATATATGATTAATTATATCAGATCGCACCGTTAGTGTGTCATCCTATCGAAAAAGACTGGGCACTCGCAATTACGGGGATAAAACATGGTACCATTCGCAATAGCGTCCAATTCCCTTTATCATTAACCAAAAAGTTGAACGTGCAGTGGCGGTAAGTGTTATCAAATTCAGGGACAAAGCAACGAATTTCTGTACATCTTAGGAAGTAGAAGCCGCTTACCATCCCTGAAAACACCCTCATGCTACTTACATTTCTCTTTCTCTCTACAATTCTCTTTGGTGCTGATATCTCTTTGTCCTTAGGCTCAAGTGCCGTTATTAAAATCAATATATTTTTCCCACTTTACTCACCGACAGCAGATGTATTTTTTGTCTTTTATTTCTCCCTTAGACGATTTTCGCTCTATGATTTGTGACACAATTGAGAAATTTAGAATATTTTTTTTGATTATGGTTCTATTCTATACTGTAGTGAAGACAACGAGTTTGATTTGTAGTTTGCAATGCTAAAGTAATTTCCTATTTTCTTCCTCTCAATGTATGTTGAATTTCCAGGCTTGTCGGCACATTGGACACTGTCTATTCATTGGTTGCAAATTCAGCCATTTGACGATACAGTGCATGTGAAAGCAATGCGAACATACGCCCCACACTAAAGGACAATCGTCGCCGGGAAGTGCACACTCCGGGCATGTACTCTCGAATGACATACGACAGATGCCGCAGTTTTCATCATTTGCTATCCAACGCCATGATGCAACGCCCATCCATGATTTAATTGTCACTTTCATTTTGTTGGGCACATTTAGTTTGATTCCACCAAATTTTTCTGTCGAACGTTGTGGTATATTAAGGTGCAAAAAAGGGACCAACCAAAAAGGAATTTCCACAGCAATTGAATGAATTACACGGTTGTAGTGCAGAAGACAGTTCAATTCCTCCGTTAGACGAATTCAATATACGATTTAGCAATACAAAGCAAATTTCTTGATGCAAAATATTCCTCACTCACTGCACTTGTACATTTTCTCAATACTTTGTAACGCAAAATTTACGTGCGATGCTCACCATTCTTCGTTTGCCATTAAATTTGTTAAATTGGGTCGCAATTTGCCATGTGTTGCCAGACACGGCGTCTTTCCAGCTCGCTTGGCCTCCTGCAGCAATAGGGTAACATTTATCAAGCACGGTTGCATTTTTTAAGTAGGCGTTAAGAAAAGCAACAGCACAAATGTAAACGTCTAGGTGGCGGCCATTTACAACGGTCAATATCAATGCGATATACCAATTAAGTGGTATTAAGCACTAATAGATTGATCTGACTGATCTAAGTACACTCGCGGACAAATTTTACACGTCTTTTTTTTTTATCAAATCAATCTGCTAAGAAGAATAAACTTAACACCACTTCTGCACAATTTGTTTAAATGTTCATACTAAACGCAACAATTGTCATAAATAGGGCTAAAATTCATTAAAATCGGCGGATTTATCTGCTCATGTGTTGAAAAAAGATATTGCATAATAGCAGTGTTTTATTAATACCTTTTTCCTAATTTGTACGGGATTCGTCTTAGATATAGAACTACTTATTTTCAGTTCAGATCTTCGCATCACTACTGTTTCCTTTTAGCCTAAAAATTAGTTCGCAACATATACTTCTGATATATACCATGAAAATAAAGTTCAAAGGTCAGATCAACTAGATGGAAAAAACACTCATAAAGAAAACATCCAACCCGTTTTTTTAAGTATTTCTGCAGAAACGCAGACAAGTGCTCCTTTTTTGAAAATTTTATTTGTAAAATCTATTCTGGTACAATTACCCGCAAAAACTGAAAAAAGACTTCATAATATGTAAATTTCATAAAATGTTTTGTAGTGAACAGAATTGGATCAAGGAGTGTCAGTAGTGGTGTTTCATTTGATAACAAACTATCAGTGTTACCTTGTAGATAAAAAAACAGCTACCTAAGATAATTTATTTATTTCTAGAAGTAAAAGAATAAATAAAATTATCTTGAAATAGTTAACTTAGTGAAGTTTTTGATAAATTAACGTACTCGTATGTGTGCTCCGCTTATTTGCCTTTTTGATTTGCTCATCTCATTTACATCGATTAATAATTTGTGGGGCTATTCTTACAGAGATTTTTTTACATCACAACTATTTTCTCACATAATTAAAAAAGCGTTTACGAAAGTTGACTTGACCAATTCTTTCTAGAATTTTTTTAATTTTTCGAATTTTTTTATTCTTTATCTGATTTTTAAGGTAATTTTTGACAAATTTCATATTACTTGTACACACTAACACATGAAATAAAAATATTTTATTATATATTTTTATTTATATTCTGCAAAATGTATCGCCTTACGACTCACATGGGGACTGTCAAAAATGTTATAGTAAATAAGCAAACAGCAACAAAATCACCACTAGAATAATACTTTGCTGGCTTCTGGTAATTGTATGCCCCCTAACTATTAGACTTTAGTTCGCGCTTTCATTTCTCCCGTTCGGTCTTTCTGATATACATATCCCTTTAAAGAATAAAAAACGGCCCAAAAGTTATTATATTGTTATAATTTTTGTATCACAGTAAAGTTTATCAAGTGCGCAATTAGAATATGCACATTTTTTGTCGTTAAGCAAACGTTAACGTTAAGAAAATCGAGTATGAAATTTCTGCAAAATTTATATGAATTTCATTGTGAAAAAGATCTTGTTGAAATTTATAATGTAAACAAACAAGCGACCGCCACACATGTTTGTTCTTGTGGGTGTGTGTGGCGCTGTGAAGAATACAAAAAAATTGGCTGACACAATTGGAAAAGAAATAGTATATGAGTGACAATCGAGTGTAAAAATGTTATTGTAAGTATATCATTATGAATAGAGTGGGGAAGAGAAACGGCTGTTTTTTTGCTGTTGTTACTGTCATGGTTGGCTGGTTGGATGCGTGGAGACGGATGATAATTGAGTTGGTGGTAAAAAAAGTGCGGATCTTTACTGACAAGTTGTTTGTATCGATTTTAAAACGTTTATAACTTCCACATATTAATTTTACTCCTGTCCAATTCCCTTAAGAAAATTTGTTTTAAGATTAAACTACTTATAAACTTATGCTCATTTTCTAATTTGACTTTCCTTAAAGAATGAGTAATAGATGAAACTTCTGAATAACGAATGAAACTTCTATTGCTCTTTTCAAGATATTTATTTTGTCTGTTTTGGTAAATAAATTTATTTTGTGTCAAATGTTTTCCTAGCGAATCCCAAAAGTAGACCATTTCCCCTAGCATATAATCAAAGTTAGGCGAATCGCCCATGAAAATTATCATTACTATGTTTTACAATTTGCTATAACTGCAATTTAAGTTCAACTACAATTCTCTTCCTTTTCCTTCTTTCCTTTATGTTTATAAAAAGAAATAAAATACACATCTCTTTATTTCATCTTCGGCAAAACGAAGAACACAACACTCTTGTCAAAAATGTTGCATCCAGTGAAATATGTTACTCTGATACAAATATGTATATTCGTAAGAATCTATGTACTCGTACACAACGTTGTGCTACTTAGTAGCGTTTTCTCGTGATGCGTGTGGACTTTAATGACTCTACATAAGTACACCAGAATTTGGTTTTGCATTCCCAAAATGCAATGCTCTGACTACTAATGCGATTAACAACGACGGATGTTTGCCTTCACAAATAAATATTTTATATTCGTTTTATTCAAAATATAATTCTATTAAAATTAGTCTAATAAGTTATTACATTAAAGGAAGTGAAAATACTTAGTTTATCTTGTGGTGCAGCAAAAAATATACGTTGAAATTATCGCCAGTCACTGGAAAAACCCACGTCTTTTAACTTAAATATTAGTGACTGAACGAAAATGTTATTTTCGACAAATAAAAATGTTGTATCTATGATACAAATCAAACATAACTAGATCAAATGAAAACATCTTAAGCAAAGTTACAAAATGCAAAGTAATATTTTTAATAAATATTTCCAACACTCCCGATATTTGTTTAAAATATATACAATTTGCAATTTGTTCACCGATCACTCTTGTGATCAAGTCAAACAATTTTTCCTCGCATTCTTCTCCAATAAAGTGATAACGCACATCAATATTTGTCATACGTCTGGATTCTTGAAGAGACGAATTGCGCTTTGATTATGAATACTGAATTTAACTCTAACTTCTGTTCCTGTTAGTTCTTCTACTAATCGGTCCAACCATATCGTCTAACAGCTGCTGAAGCAGCTACATAATCCGATTTAGTAGTTTATATAGCAACAGACTTTAGCTTTTCGGGGCCCCAACTGATAAAGCCACCAAAGAAGAATACAAATTGAGATGTTGACTTGGAAGCAAAGTAAATGCCATAATTATTTGTAGCCTTCAAATATTTCAATATTTCATGAAACGACTTGTGACTCCCACTGCGAGATTAATGTCTGGTCACGTTATCACCAAAATACATAAATAATCAAAATAAATTAGCTTGCAAACCTTTCGGCTTTGGTCATCTTATCCATCTAGTTGACTCATGTACGCTTCTTCTTCAAGGCATCCATAAAGAAATACGGTTTGAAAATCAAACTACTGAAGTTGCATCTTCTATTTTGCTATTATTGACACTATAACTCGCATAGATGCAAACTTTACAACTGAACTGAACCCTTCTTCATAATCAATTTCGCATTTCTCCGGTAAACTAATTTATTATCGATTAGTTTTTTTCCCAAGTATTGTTTTTTTATAAAAATTTAAAGTCATCTTTTCAACTGTTTCTGAGCAGGTGACCTCATTGTTTCTTGAAAACTTCTAGGTTCGTCAAGTAAAACACGGAAACACGGAACTTGCTGGGTCATAAATGTCCTCGGGCGTTCATTTGTTTCTTCGGAATGTTCGAAATTGTCACTACTTGGGTATATTATTTTCAATTTTGCAGTTTTTTCTAAACTAATAACTACTTCGTCTTGGTCTTTCTGTATAACCGCTCTGTCCGAACTAATTTGATTTGATAAAATGTACATCTTTGGCAATTTAATTTATGGGTCCATACTCCAAACCCCTTAACATTTTCATCATATCCCTCAAAAGTGCACTTTATGAATTTGCTAGACAATTTACATCGATTTTGTTCCCGGATGTGATTGAAAACATCGCATACAAATAAGTGAAAATTGGGTACGTAGGCCCTACCGCAGTACTTATTCCCTTGCGGTTGACCAGGAAAACTGCTGCAGCATCAGCCACAAAATTTCAGGTCCATGTTTTCACCATACATTAGTATTCCAACCGCTTCCATAATGGTTCTCACTTCTCTCTTTGCAGGATTGCTCTGCTCTGGATTGTGCGAAACAGTTCGTTGATGTCTAATACGATAATTTTCAAATAAGGCTTTCATATTGTTGTTCACGAACTCAGTTCCATTATCAGACCTGAATATTTTAACCTTTTGACCACATACATTTCTGGATAATTTTAGAAAATTTACATACACGTTTTGGTAAAGGTCCAACTTTTGTTTTATAAAGGAAATGAAGCGAAAAATCCTGGAACCTCTAATTTATGGCACTTCAGCAGGTCCGCTCACATCTGTATTAGAGTGTTCAAAACCGATGCCGAAAACTGGCAAGGCGGTTTTTTCCGAAACCGAATGCCGGTTTTTCCAAAATCACCATTTTCCAATAACCGGTAATTCGTGAATTTACAAAAATGTTTTAAAAATGGCACAGTGTTGATTGAACAAACTAAAGTTTAAAATTCATGAAAATAATCGGAAATTATTTCTGACCTATTTTGTATTCAGCTGGAATATATAAAAAATAGATATTGACGGTGGCAGGTAATTTGATGACGTGGCTATGGTTTTATAAGTTGAGGTTTTTGGTATTAAATTTTAGATTTTGGATAGTTTTGTATTAAAATTTTATTAAGATTTCTTAATCGACACAATAAGAAATATAAATAATTTTTAATCAGTTTGTTTCATTTATTTATATATATTTTTTTTTTTTTTTGTAAAGAAAATTCAATTTTATTTTTTACATTATAACTAATTGGTTTTGAAAATGACAGACCGTAAATGACCTCCCTGCCCATTCATATATATGCGAGACCTGATCAGAAAATTATTCATTGTGGGATCGCCTCAATTATTGCTGCTTGGCTGTTTCAATTCAGTCAAATTCCTTGGTATCTTTCTGAACTCCTCTTGCTCCTTAAAAAAAGTCGAATGCAGTCAGCTCAGGTGAGATTGGGGCCAGCGGAAAGTGGAGTTTCTGGATAATAATTTGTTTGACAATTTTCGAAATTATGAAATGTGTTTTTTACTGTGCGTTGGTTGAAAATCAATGTGATTTTCGTACAATATGTGGGTGTAATTCGAAACTCCGTTTTTTGACAAAGTCCGGTATTTGAACATTTTAATGCGCATATTTAATTTATTTTCTATGTAGTTTAATGTACATATTCGTATATGCTTCACATTTAAATTGTTCTTAAAAGTATGGGACATTGTTTTTCAAATATTTCCCTACATATCTCTGATGTGCATGAAAGGTCAAACTTGCGATGATGACTGCTTTCTAGCTGCATTGGCATCTGTATACATCACATTTACCACAATTCCGTTCCGTTTTCCAACAAGAACAACTTCTTTATTTGAATATTTCTTGGACTTCATTGTTTTGTTGTCTGCAACAAACCAGTCCTTTTTCTATGAAATGTTTTTACGAAAACAGATTCGACTCATTTTGCGGTACAATACATCCTTTACGAACCACCTTTTCCAAACCTGCTCAATTCTATTCTATTTCCAAACCTGGTCGATTCTATAATTTCTTCGGAAATTTTATATTATTTATTTCCTCATGATATGTGGCGAACCAATAGTGGTAAGATGTCATGTGATGACTAACTCCGGAATTTATAAGGGGTTATATTGGGGCTAAATGCTTGAGAACTGCATGATTTTTGCTTATCACGAGGACAGTCTCTTTTCCAGTGGCATTCTTTTTCACCATTACATATTTTTATTTATTTTCTTCTTCCATCAAATTTATTTTTGCCTTTCTAAATTGCTTTCAATTCTTCGGAGGCATTGCGTTCTCCGTCGATTTGCTAATTCCTCTAGTCATCACCCGTTCCTCCTAAGCCGTTAGTCTAGCCCTAAGTTATCTAACGCTCTATCAGCTTTGCTCGCTGATCTCCAACCGCTATTAGAATGGCCATAAAATATATATAACGCCATGATAATTTTTGGTATCACCAAATCATCTAAAATCGTTTCTTTCAAATCCTTAAGAAGTTTCATAACCACTTCGAGGCGTCGTACTTTCACCAGAGTCTTTCGAGAAATTGGTAAATTGTTGGTGCAGTAGTAACAAACGTGTTTCGTTCTTGTGTTTGAAAACTGGCTTATTTTTTTCGCTGACTTGCGGTTCGTTATATGTACAATTTGGAAGTTTCATGCCGAAATTCCGACAACTTGTATTGTCTTTGCGTCGCTCTTGCATCATGTCCTTATTTTGGCATCGTCTTTTATTGGTCATTTCTTTTTGCTGGCAACAATGTCGTTAGCCCTGGAGCAACCAGCGTTATCCCGACGTGGCATTTTATCTTGCTCCATTTTTGCCAAAGTAAATGAATAATAAAAATATTTTCAAATCCTTACGAGTAAATTGCATGACATGATGTTAGCTATTTAAATTCTATTCTACTCTAATTAAATCAACTACTTTTTAAGAGTGGACAAATGTTGTAGGAAAAATGTGTGTTTAATTGGCTTAAATGTAATTAAACCAATGTATATATTTAAAGTGACTGGGTAGACTCTGTCTTTTCAAAAGAATGCTTGTATATACAAAAACGTTAGCACTTCTCGTATTCTTCTTCTACATTCTGTATAATTGTGTCAAAATTGATTTTTCTAATTTAAATATTTTTTTAATTTAAACTATTTTGTTCATAGTCGATGGATATTCAGCACTAGTGAAACACTATTAAAGAACTTTTACGAATGATTTTCTTAATCGAATACTTGTGGTATTTTTCCTGTGCAATTGAGCAGGAATTCTCATCAAAATACCAGATACAAGTCACAAAGATGCATTTTTGATTCCCTGCAAATATCGCATTTAAACGAAAATGAG
This sequence comes from Philornis downsi, assembly GCA_019455685.1. Taxonomy (NCBI): domain Eukaryota; kingdom Metazoa; phylum Arthropoda; class Insecta; order Diptera; family Muscidae; genus Philornis; species Philornis downsi. The sequence continues at coordinate 54,845 of JAHXMU010024540.1, forward strand.
AAATGAAATGAAGTTTGGGCAAATTTAACAAATTTCGATAGCCATCGAGTGGGTCTACTTTTTGATTTTCTACGACGAGTCTGTGATTGTCTTAACTGTGCTCCGAATATCACTTATCAGCAACCACTTCATCTATTTTCGTCCCATCGTTGTGCAAAAATGTAACATCTGAATTAGAACAATTCCAAAATAATCTGGAAAAGGATCTCGAGTCTCACTTGAAAAAGTAAATATGCTTTGAATTACCTTTTTAACTACTACATTACTATCACAAACTAGCATATTGCCTGCCACCGTTCAAGACCAGTAGAATGTTCTAAAATCCGTTAGTGAATATCGAAGAAACACAAACTTCTTTCACAAGATGATTTCCTGAATCTTAAAATTCAAAATACGTAAGGAAATAATTTATTGGCGACGACATTAGCCCATCAACAGTAATTCTGAGAATGTTTGCTGGTATTATTTACCATACAAAAGTGCTCGTTTACTTGTGAGCGATCGAGTATATGGATTTATATACGTACAAAATATTCGTAAATTATGTAAACTTGCCAAACAACAACCTTCCGAACTTTGTTTTGTTTACTTTACACAATGGAAAACGATCGCCAATATCAGATGGAATAATGATTTTAAGTAAGGAACGGAGTTGGCTTGTTGGATGCCATATACGCAGATAATAATAAACTTTTATGTACATTCACTACACTTACAGAGAAACAAAAAATTGGGCAATTTTAGGAAACCGGTTTCGAGTTATTGGAAAAAGGTTATTTTTTCAAAAATCCTATTTCCTGTTGTTTGACCTTCGGCACCCCTTACAATCCCTTAAAACGGATTTATTCATATTTTCTACATGTAGCAGTATTACAAGATATTTCTGATAAAATTTTTGTTTAAAGAGCTTTGGAAAGAGTTTTGATAATTAGACCTAGTATTCGAGATGTTTAGTAAATCCCTTAGAATGAGAAATACTTTTTTTGTATTATACTTTTTGCGTTCAATTTATGTCCTATGCTTTTGTACTTAAATGTTATTCGTTTCTAATACTGTACGACTCAAATCTAGTTGCATAGATTGCTATAATTACTTGTACCTAAAGAGAGTTGACATCGAATAATTGAAGAGCACAGGTCTGGAACAACAACTACGGAAATTAACCTAAAACTAAATAGCCTTTTAATCCATGAATTACCAACTACGGAGCAAGACTATTTCATGCTCTAATTATAATTTGTATTTTATAAATATATTTGTTATTCTTATTCATTTCGAGATATCGATTTACTTTGGCCACTCTAATTGTCAACAAAAACTTTGAATGATTCTTATAGTCACCCACGTATTTGTCCACCATGAGCATTACTTTCGATCATCGTTAGTATTCATTGACATATTGTCATCTTTATTGGTAATACAAACGAATATTTAGTGACCTAGAATCTAGTTCACGGAAGTGCTCATGATCGATATGAACAGCCTTTTAGAGCAATCTTATAAACTGAATTTTTCGATATTTCATTGCCCGATATCTCCATAATTATAACTAGAGAAACTCACTATACATACATATATAAAATCTATACTATAACGTAATTTCTAGTTGAAGCGATATAATTATCATAATTATCATCACTAGAGAGACTCACTATAATATATATAAAATCTAGACTATATCGTAATTTCTAGTTGAAGCGAAGTAGTTAGAGTTAAACAATTATGTAATTAATAAAATTGTATAATAAATATATAGTACTAAATAACACCCGTTTATTTCTAATTTTAACGTAGTGTATTGGTATTTATTATTATATGTCAACATAAATAAAAAATGGAACTGTTAAAAACAGAACCGAATAATTGAATAAGCATTAATTTAATTCGATGAGCTGGGAATTTGATGAGAAAGGAATCTGCGACGGAAATTTAAAAATTCTCCTTTTGATATACAATTCCCAAGACACAGGAATAAAAAAACAGAGTTCTTTAAATTGCAAATCGTCCATGAGAATGATTGACCACATTGTAGTAGTATTATCGTAGATCTATTTCAGTTGCTTGAATTGCATTAAAAATACTTTCGTCTTTTATACTTTTACCGAAATTCAACAGGTTTTAAGGATATAGTAATTCAATATGGTATTTAATATATTATTACCAGCTAGACAGTATCGCGAACTTCAATTTTTCATATATTACATCACCGTAAATGTATCGCTCATTCTTAAAAAGAACAATTTACAACTTTTGGGTAAAAAATAAGACGCTCATTCTAATGAATTCCGGAATGTGGAATGAGTAAAATAGAGAGAAAGAGAGAGAGAGATCCCGCTAAATTTACATATATAGAGCCACTCAAAGTAAAGCATTTTTGTTCAAAATAATTTCCCAGTAAGGCCGTGATTTAAGCAAAATTTGCAATCCACGTTTCATGCAATTTATAATAACAATTGGGGGTACTAATAAGCCTAAAATGTTCATTTTTTTGTGGCAGCACGCCATTAAAAAGCTTCACCTTTTGCGGCTAATTTTTGGCCTCTGTATATGTTGTGAAACGCTGCTCAGATAGGTCATGTGTTGCCGATTGGAACAAATGATAATTGGAAGGGGCAATGTCTGGGGGTTGATGGTTTCTAAGAATAATTTTGTCGAATGTTAAGCAAAGGTAGAGGGCATGTTTCTACTTGAGTTGCTCAATATCACTAATTTGGTTTGGTTCGGAGCACTGAGGCAATGGTTTCTTTCTGGTTTGGATGAGGTAGCTGGCAATGTTCCTCTTCTTCCATTTTTCATCACGAATGGTTATAGATGCAAGAAAACTTTTGTTTCTATCTGACAATCAGCGTTTCTCGTGTCCAAAATCGACCATCAACATTTGCAGAAGTCGGTCCATACGGTTGTTAAGTCACTCTTAAACTAGTTCTAAATTCTTCTAAAACTTTAGTACAAATGGTCCTATACGATCGGGCATTTCACGCCATGAGTGTATGGAAATAGCCACGTTTCCAGTTCTTTTGAGTAGTTACAGTTTTTTTCCGAAGGGACCGACTGATGCTTTCCCTTGATCTATTATTCTCGATAAAAATATTTATCAATTGAACAAAGTGTCACTTCTCTTCCGAAGCTTCGTAAGCTAAAGCGGAAAATATATTTTTTCAATTGTAAGAGTACTTGTGTGGTTTAACGATCTAACCTAGTGCGAATGTGTTTGAGCTAATAGAAAATACTTGCATTCTTGCATATCCGAGTTTTCAGTGTTTTGGAAATTTCGTGTTTTTAGTAAGGATTTAAGCACATCCCAAACCCTTATCTGTCAGACTTGCAGGATAGAGCTTGAAAATATATCAAGAAGATTTACACAACAATGCCTGTCTATATATTTATTATATTATTTATAGGTATATAAAAAAATTTCCATTCCAATATTGGACCTTTTTTCAAATCCATGGATTGTTCAAATCGAATGTAGTCGGTTTGACCGTTATTGGTAACCATTTATATGGAAATATTAAACCTTTTAATTGGTGTTTATCTGAGGTTTTGGATTTGTGTACTCATTAGTTTTAATGATAATTTTTTACATTTTAACAAAATATTGTCGATGAGGGATAGCAGTCAGATTTTTCACCGTACAATAACGCGTACAATTAGCATAAATTGATCGGCCGAAACGATTGCGTTCTTTTTGTGATTCATCCTAAGTTGTCATCATCATCATTAACATTATATGTACATCATATCGATATTCAATGAAAGCAGCTTCCGTATATGTGAACAATATTTTTGTTTGATTATAATTCACAATAGTCTTCTTGAAAACCGGCAAGAAGATTTCATGAAAATTTGTGGAACATGTCAAACTTCTCGCTCTTTGTAATCATCGTCATCAAGCACCATGCCAATATTCAATGAGAGTTAGTCGCCTCATAATAACGAAAATGTCGGAGAACATTCGAGATGCCAGATGCATCCATGCAGTAAGAGAAAGAAATAAGAGCGTCGTGGTTAGTTGGAGAGTTAAAATCTGTTGACCTAAGTGAGTAAGGTGAATTTTACATGTGACGCTCGCCTGTTTCTCAAATTCCAATGATAGTTTATGTGTCCTAAATGCTAGGGTGGTTAGATCCTGTTTCAGAGTCATCCGATTACGAACGCAAGACTGTATTTTGCTCTTGTTGGGTAGGAAGTGTTAACTATTCAAACAAATATTTTTATATAGTTAAAAAAAATAATAATAATAATCATAATAACAATAATGGTAATAATAATAATAATAACAAAAAACTTTCGGAAACTTGAACCGAAACATCTTAACAAAACCCTCAATGATTTTATATTAATTTTTTTCTTTCTACTTTAAATTTAACATTATTGTGACGGAGATGAATTGACGCTTCAGTGATTCGAATTATCAAATGAAATTACCAAAATATGTGCATGATTTGTTTAAATCGGAAAGGAATAAAACACATTTTTTTATTAAATTAAAATGTGACTTACAGCACAGATATGCTTTGAAGGCCCTACATTTAATTAAAAAAATAAATAAATAATGTAAAAAAAATCTCTGCGGCACTTTAAAAATGAATACAATTTCTAATGATATTGAAAATTTGCATATATTTCGGTTATTATATATTCAGTTTCAATTTCAAATTTTCATTAATCGATTAAGTTTGGGGTGCTGAAGATGAAATTGTGGCGAATATCGAAACAGTTATTCGTCGAACCAGATGTGAAAATAATTAATTTCAGAAGTTTTTGGTTAGTAAATTTGTTAGCAACAACAAATAATTTTTAATTATCTTGAAGTTTATTGATGAGCAAAAATCATGTTATACTAAAGATTGACAAATAAATTCAAAGAAGCTACAGCGAAATTTCTCGGTGGAAATGAGAATATAATAAAAGAAGTTGAGAAATATCAACAATGTAATTTTCTTCGTCCAAATGTAAAACAGCAATGCACAATGCCTTTTTCTCAATTTCAACCGTTCAGTGCCCTTTTCCAACATTATCTTAGTTTAAATTGCTTAAGAAAAATTTAGTATCAAATGATCTGAATGATGAACATTAAATCGAAAATCCAATTTTGAAAATCAATACTGAATGTAAACTCTAATAAATTAAACTGTTCTTGTATATTTTAACTGGAGGTATTGTAATTAAATTAGGGAACGAAATGTTGCGAGGAGTTGCCGCAAGTGTTTGTGCCAACTATAATGGTTTAAGTGCTTTAGGTATATAAATTGTGTATGACCCTTCTTTAATTGACGCCCTTCTTTATTAAAATCATCAATTAGTAACATCAGTTTAAAACAACATCTTTTGATAACTGATAATTTAAAGAATATTGAATTTTGAGCTAACGTTTACCTGGTCATTAAAAATCAAGTTTTAAAAAACTGGCTTTAGGATTTCTTTATGTAGAATATTGTGATCTCAAAGAAAATTACTTTTTCCTTACCTACTTTTTTCACTTTCGGTTACTAAAAATCCGACTTTAATTTACATAGTTGTTGTTATAAAGTTGCAAAATATGATTAAATAGATCCATCGGTTTAATGATAAAACCGTACAAAGATCCAAGTTGTTCGATAATATATAGGTAGATTTAAAAAATCGTTTTTTGAGTTTTGATATAAGAACGGATTAACCGGTTTCCAGTGACGGTTTTGACACCCTAGCTGCTTTCGTTGTTGTTAATATCATTTTGTATTTGTCCGATTTTGTTTTGTTTTGTGTATGATTTAACTGAGCAACTTCCGAGCATTGTTGTGTCGTTATAACTTTCGTATATCAGTATAACGACGTCTGTTGAACCCATAGCACGCAATCATCTCCGGTTTGCGCGAGTTCGCTCTCTCACCCATTGGCTCAAACGAATGTTCCGGCTAGTTGTTAATGGATACTACAATAAGTGAAAGAAAATACGCGATTGATCTGTGATTTTCACATGACTTGTGAAGTGACAGCTCTCAAAAGTGAACGCTTAGAGTGAAATACCAAAACAAAATCAATAATTAAAGCATAAGTATGCAAATAAAAGAGTGAAGTTCAATAGAAAAGAGGAAGCAAGAACAACTTCCCTTATGATCTAATGGCTAGAATAAGTAAATAACGATTGATTGTGCGTTTCTAACCAGTCGCTCCAATCGGTCATTCATTCAGTCATCAATTGTTCGGTTCTGGCAAGAATTAGAAGTGAAAATCATCACACCAAGGTGATCATGCGTTATTTGCAATGAAATGCAATGCAGTGTCTGTAATAGTTTGCATTATGGAGTGATTTATGTGAATACGTATGTGCACCTACATGCACAGTTAATTATATACGTATTACGTTCAAAAAGAGTTAAAGTTGTTTACATTGAAATCTCTATGCGAAAGCCGAAATAAAAATCGATTGATCAAAACAAAATCAAGAATTAACTACATTCTGTTCGTTTTTGGCGAGAATTAAGCTGATACCCGTAAATCGTGAAAATTGATCGTAAATCAAGTTTTTGTGCGCAAAAACGTAACAGTGTGTGTATGGTTTAGTTTGCGTATAGTTGAAAGTTTTGCGCATGCGTAGAATTCCAATATTTTGCATTTGAAGAGAGAACTGCGGAAAATGATGTGGTCTGGTCCGAAAATTTTATGCTTCACATTGGTGCACATGGAAAGCGATTCGTTAATCTAAATTAAATTGTTTGTTGAAGGCCGGCCTCACACATTTAGCAACGTTTAAACCGAGCATTAATACTGGCGGCCAGTTTAAACAAAATTGTATTTTAAATTCTTCAATTTAGAGTGAATAAATGTAATTTAAAGCTCAGTGTTTCAAAAACGTTTGAAACAAAGCAACAAATTTTATGAAATGCTCAGAGAAAAAGAGAGAGGGGCTGAATATACGTATGTACTCATATAAATTTTTTGAAAAATCGCTTGGTTTTTTTCGCACAGCTAATTTCCTTTCTTTGGAGGATATTTCTCACAAAGTAGATTGTAATGGAATACGCTTCACGGAAGATGTACGCTACATTTTGATTTCCGTGTTTGTTACATTTGTAGTGGAATGAACGCAGTAGGGGGACATGTTCATTCTCCACTTGGAATAAGAGCAACAGTAGAATATTTTTTACATGGGATACCACTTTTTACAAATACGAGAAGCATATTGGACAATTTGGATAATCTCGTCTATTTATATAGCGGCTAAAAAACAGTAAACAGGACATCCAGGAGGAATTTGGGAATAATATGACAAGGGTAATATATTCGACTACGTAATGTCAGCGATTGTTTGTGATCAGTTAGGGTTTCAAATTCTGAAATTTAATTTTTTTCAAGAAAATTCCTGTGTATAGCAGAGGAAGTGTCCATGTCCAACATTTCCTAGTTGTTTAGTTTCATCACTAGTAAATCTTTTGTTTTTCAAAAGGTCTTCTGAATTTTTAATTGTTTCAATAAAATTTGAACAACCCCTATATGCTTTAGACGTAGTAAATCGATAAGAAATCATAATTCCACATAACGACTAATCCGGGAGAAATGTTTAGAACGATAACACTGATCGGTACAGAGTCTTCAATAAAAATGGGGAAAAGTCGTAGTGACCTTTTTATTTAAATTCATATAAACAACTATTCATTCAAATAAGGCGCCAACGCATGGTGCAACTTTTATAACATACATTTGGACATAACTATGGCATAACTAAACACGATTGAAACCATTTTGAAGAAATGGATTTCAAATGGATTTGACGATATATTCAAAGCCGTGGAATTACCAATGACATGGCGTCTTCAGTTTTTGGTTTATTTATTCCGCCGAATAGTACAAATAATACGTACAAACGATAAGCTTTGTCCAATCTACGCTATTAATAACACGCTGCTAAAAATATTGTTGCAAACTAATCAACGATTTCAAAATTAATTTTACGCCAACTGAGCGTAATTATAAATCTTCCATGCACGTTATCGAATTGTTATTGAATGGCTGTACTTATTCTGTGTCTATTGAATTTAGGTCGTTTGTCTGAAAAATTGATTCTAAAGGCTGATGCCAAAAATGATACTTTTAACGACAAATATCAGGAAAACATATAAAATCCAAACTTTCAGTCAAAGTGAATTAAAAAGTAGTCGATTAAAAGGAATTTAAAATAGGCAAACAAAAAGAAAAAAACAATAAAACATTTGACATTGCAAATGAGTTACTTTTGATGTACAACCGACAAAATTATACAAACTCCGACCATTATTATGTGAATTTAAATACAAAATTGTTAAAAAAATATTTTTTTAGGGAAAAGTATGAAAACCTTAAAATCGATCCATATTGATTGATTTAAATTCAACATATGACCAAGTGTGATAAACCGCATTTTATTGCAGTCTTTGGATCTACAAATATTTGCTAGTTATTTAATGTTGTCTCCGTTCTCACGTTGCCTTCCGATTTAATCTTCAACTAGCGATATCACGGCAACCGTCTTAAAAATGCCTGTTTCCCAAACATGATCGTGAAAGGCTGAATCTGCTGTAGTTTTCTGATCTAATATGAAATTTGGAATATGAAACTAATTCAGAATTTCATATTAAATAATGTGGGTGTTATTTGAAAATCTACCTTCACATAAGCTATTCTTCAGCTAAAATTGCAGTTATTTGATTTTTCAAGCAGGAACTGCATTACATATTCATTACAAATTCACACACAGTGTGATTAGAGCGAATTTTAAAATTTGTTAAATTGTTTGAATAATACTCCGGTCAGTGGAAAAAACTAAAACAACAACGGCAGAATATGATGAAAACTCATAGTTTAAAAACGTTTGTAGCTGACGAGGGCTTTTTAATTAAAAGCGCTATAATGTGCTAAATCATCAAGCCAAAATGATCAAATTTACAAAAAGCGACACCTTTTTGTCGACAAATTCCCATTTTACTGCCGACATTAATATCATGCAATTTTATGGCGTTCCGTCGTTACCAGTTCTTATCATTTTGAATACCTCGTTTCTTTTTTGAGCTGATGTATTGAAATTGTCAGCTTCCCTAATCTGTTCCTCCGTTAATAATTAATTGTTGTTGTTATTTCGACTGTTGAAGCAACAAATAATTATTATTCGACTGTTGTTGGAGCTTTGTTTTATGATAATTTGTTGATTGCATGCAATTCACTTATTTTGCAATGAAGGGAAGTAAGCAAAAACGTAGCGAAATGTTTAAATTTAATTAGAAAATGTTCATATAAATAAGTTGTATTTGTCGACTCGGAGAGCTTTGTTAGGTTGTGGAGGAAGCAATCGTAGATTGTAGGCAAGTATGGCTTGCACACAACTCATCAAATTGTAATTGAAAATATCTCAAATCATTGAAGTCAGTGTTGCGAGGTGTAAAAAAGATTTCCTAATTAATTTTGATCAAAATAAATAATTCCTGAAAAAAGTATAACAGGAATGTATTGCACAACATCGTTTCAAAGGTAGATTGATTTCAAGATATGGGACTTCGCTTGGAATTAATACATTGACTCATTTTCAAATGAAGGGATCTGCTTCTGCGAAACCATGTAGAGGAAGGCCTGAAATTGAAGTAGATGACACTGGAAGATTATGGGAGCTGCTGAAAGTATTTAAAAATATATCTTTTGGCAATCTTAAGATGTAATAAAAATCAGAAAAACACTAAAGGCAGTATAGCCCTAAAGGTTTCAAGAAATACAAACCACATCAGTGATTTAGGACTGTCAGAACAGAAATGTATATTATTGCTCCACTTCTTAAAAATAAATAACGCAGACAACCTGCAAAGACCAATACTGCCGATTGCATGCAAATACCAAATCCGCAAGAACTCGCATAATTTATAAGTGGGCGCAGAAGAAATTGTTGGAATACGGTTCGTTGTATTTTTTTTTAAGGCTTGAGCACATCCCGCTTCAAAACGAAGCAAGTATTTCGCAAGGAAATTAGGCCCCTGGTGGATTAACCGAAATATGGGTTCCGAGAAACTATCGATAGTAACAAAGCGAGGAGTTTTATGGAAAATGTGTACGAGAGGGCTCGTATAACTGGAATTGACTCTGAAGTTGTTAAGGGGATGTAAGTATTGCTTAACGTTTTCAGGTGAGTGGAAAAGG